>JAKTQT010000016.1:15158-25322 GCA_030579355.1 Botryozyma nematodophila | reverse complement strand
AAAACAGAATCTCTGCAGAGTACTTTATTATTATTATATATAGAAAAAATTAAGTTAAATAGCAAAAGCTATAAAGTATTCAATAAGAGAACAACAAATTTAAAATTCGACACAGATATATGCGTTACAAGTCTATTAAAGCAAAAAAAATGCTGGTAAAATACTATTAATGAATGCTTAATAATGCAGTAGTATAAAATATGTTAATTTTATACTATGTCAAGAGTAATCAGAATTGGTATTAATTAAACACACAATATTTGGGGATTTAAAATATAACACCTATAAGCTAGCAATAATACCTAAAATGAAGACCAATTTTTTCATTAACTAATAATTGTTATATTTTGGGAAAATAAAACAAATAGAAGAATCTAGGCTCAAAATATTTACAACCTTTTCGAAAAGTTTATATACTTGACTTTTCAAGCCTTCAAATATATGTATATATATTAAGGATTTGAAATGAAATATTTTGTGATTTTCAACATAAACCTACTTACTAAACTTATAGAAATGATAGGCCAATAAAAAGAAAATAATTTATTTTCCATTTTCAAAATGCAGGTTTACTTAATATAATGAACTAATAATATGAAGCTTTAATTCAATGAGGTAATAGTTTTGATTTTATATAAAATAAATTTTGATTAAAATTTTTTTGTTTTTGTTATGATAAAAATTTTATTTATTTTTATCATGTAATTTATTTCCGGTTAAATATACTTTTAATCTAAGATTTAATACAGGACAAATAAGTCTAAGATAAAATTTAAGAGTATTATACTTCACTAATGTAGCTTTATTGTTAAATAATGTACAGATTATTTTGTATAAAAACTTTAAAAAACTCTAATATATTGTCTTTAATATTCAGTATTTTAGCTTTAACGTCAAATATGAGTATTAATTAAATAAAATGCTCCAATTAACTATGACTTAAAACACTAAAAAAGATCAAAGTTAATATGATATATATCCGTGAGCCGTAATTAATTATAAATATAAATAAGTTAAAGAAAATCTGCATTCACAGCTTCAATATTTTTATCCTTTTTTTTTTTTTTTTTTTTTTTTTCATAGATGGATTAATTTAACAGTCAAACTATATTAAGTGATAAATTGATTTCCACATGCATTAATTTTATGAAAAAGAAAAGAAACACATTATTGATGAATTTTTTTCTATTATTTTTAATTTACAAATAAAATTATGGAAAATATTTTATTTTTAATCAAAATTTAAGCACTGTTTTAAAAAAGAACCTGTGGCATATCTTTTTTTTTTTTTTAATTTCTTTGTTTTTTAAACCCTAAGAATTTTTTGATACTATTGGAAAAGCTCAGATGAAAATATTTTTGCTGATTTATCATAATCAAAATATAATTAAGATTGCATCTAACATATTCAGCAAGAAACTTTGCAAAATAAACGTTAATCGCATATAATAATGTCGTTGATATTAAAAATTTCGCCGCATAATTCCACTAATTATTATCTACTCTGCATGCATATATATACAGTAATATGATTTAAATTATTTTTGCTTTTCTTTTCTTTAATTTCCAATTTATTGAATGCAAAAAGACTATTTTTTTTATTAAGTCTATAACTTCAAACAAAATTTGCATAATAAATAACAGCTATATAAAGATTAAACGTACATCTTAATTCAATGCAAATACAAAATGATTATAGGCACACAGATTAAATATTTCATAAAAAATTTTATAAAAAATAACCTAAAATCTACTTTATCAGTAGAGAAAGCCATTTTTTTGACCGATCCTTTATTTAATTTAAGAAATAAACTATGAAAAAACAGTGTGAGAATAAAAACTCCTTATCATATATTATTTCGTAGATATCTAATTGAAAGAGAACTTATTATTTACATTAAATGAGCGTAAAAAATCTGATTTCTCACCATTCAAAAAGACAGTTAATTCATTAATTTCAAATGGTATGTTGACATTTTTATTGCCTAAAATTCCTAGTCCACCTTCTGATGATGTATATGGAAAGCGTAAAGTAAATATTAACAAAAATATTTACCAAATAATTTTTAAACTAGACAAAGAATTCTTACGTGAATTTCATTAAAATTCGCTATTAAGGAAAATTCATTAGTGTTAAAAATTTTTGGACGATTTACAAAATTTAAATAATAGTGATATTTTTGCTATAAAAAAAAAAAAAAATTTAGCAAACGCATTGAAAATAAGTTTGATAATTATTGGGTTTTGCTTCTTGTTAATGCAATTTTCTAACATATTTTTTTTATATTTTAATTCCTTTTTTTATTTTAATGATCAGATCACTACTTCTAGTGAATCTGTTAAGAATTTATAAAATCAATATATTATCAACTAGCTTGTCTAATAAATTATGTAATTATTTAATAATGTACTTCTCATATTTACTTGAAACTTTTTTTTTAAACGTAAAAAAGCTTTTCAATATGCTTCAAACAAAAAGACTTTATTTATGAACGCAGTTTAAATACTTAATAAAAAAAGAAATTAGATTGTTTGTAAGAAATATATAGCTTGCTATAAGTCTTTTATATTTATAGATATAAGTTAAATTTTTTAAAGAGCTGTATTAAATTTGATTGAATTTGTTAAACTTAACATAAATTATGTGCGAAAAAGTAAAAATTTTCGCGCTTAATATCTATTAGGTATATCTTGAATATATTGTTTTATTTTTAAGGTTATTTATTTTATCTAATTGGCACGTAATTTATATTTTTGTTAAATAATAATAAAAAAAAAATAACCAATCATCAAATTTCATATGGAATTAAATGGATTTGAATTTTATAAGAAATCGAATATTTGAATATTTTAAAAGATGAATTTCTTATGTTAGTTATAATTGACTATTATACCTAACCAATTTTATAGTAATATAAGTTAATTTTAATTTATAGTTAGATGATTGGAAGCAAACAAGTTGGGTACTAAGTTAGAAAATTAATATTTTTCGCTTATTTAATAGTTTTCTTTCTTAGATTTTTTCAAATTAAGTTGAAAATTTGTAAAGTCTAAAATATGAGTTAGTAAAATATTGCCTGAACTGAGTAAAGCTTTTTTATAGTTAGTTTTGCATTATTAATTTTTTATAAATAATTACTATTTCATATGATTCATATTCTTTTATAGAAAAGTTTAGAAAGTGTCATCATACTCAAAAACCAAGTTAAACTTTACCACTATAATGATTACAGTATATGCTCAAACGTAGGGCAGTACTAATATTGAATTGGGATTTAATAAACAAAAAATAAAAAAAAAATGACGCTGTTCCCCTTTTTACTTCTATATAACTTTGCTTTTAGATATAATCCATATAAATATATTATATTCCAAAATTTATAATATTGTATAAATATTTCTAATATACTATTCCACTGTACCAATATTATAAAAAACTATTTTACAAGGTTTATTTACTAAAAAAACAAAATATCACTATAATATTACTAAAAATGATCAAGTTTACTAAAGGTTTCAAAAAAATAACCAGTATCTGCAGGCGTGCAAAAAACGCAGTAAAAAAGGCAACAAAGCAAGTTTTTACAAAAACCGACATTTCAACGATTGAAGCTATTATTGTTCCAAATACTCCAATGATAAAAATAGATGCATCTTTAAATAAAGTCTATGCACTAAATTGCTCTTTCAATAACATAAAGGAAATTAATTACATTTTGAAAGACTCAGTCAACACAAAATCATTTCACTCTTTATCGGAAAAAAAGCAAACACAAGATCAAGTAAATGAACAGACATATACTCAAATGAGTTGGCTGATAAATGATCAAGTGAAAGAAAATGAAATAGCTCAAGCCGAAAAAAAGCAATCCAAAGTTTCTAGCTGTCAGAATATTTTAGAACTGAGCTTTGGCTCTGGGTTAAACATGGAAGAAGTTATTGAGTTTCTCCAAAATCATATAAAACCTGAAAAACGTCGCACTGACATAATGTCTTTAGCTGATTTGCAAAAAATTTGGAAGTACGAAGATGTACTTTTATAATACTTTTTTTATTAATATGTCAACTACTAAAAGCTAGCATGCAATACACCATATTTTTTACTTGGTGTTAATTGTTCTATATTTATTTTTGCCACTAAATTTTGATTTTTTATTGTAAAATTTATTTTTATTTTATATTTTAATTATGGCTGATACTACAAAAAATAATATATTTATTTCAAATAGTAAATACTAAAACCTTATATATATATTTATTGTAAATAATTTAAAACATATAATATTTATCATCTTTCTTCATAAATACTCTATAAATTATCATCTTATTTATAGATTACATAGCTAAACCTTAAAATGTAAAGTTGTGAGTTATTTATTTCAGTATTCTTTTCATATTATACATTAAAAAAAATATTGATTATTTTAATCATTATAGCATTTTTACAAATCATTATTTTTTCAATTTTTTTAATGTTTTCGAAAGGTATTTTAAAATGGAAACTTTTTAATTACTTCTAATAAAATGAGAATTCAATTTTTCTAAAAAAAAGTTCTTAAAATATATATTTTAAGCATATACACATACTCTCACCCCACAGACTAATTGAGCAAAGAAAAATTTATTTTAGCAATGTTATGCTTTTTCAAAACATGAAAACGAAAGTTTACTTTCCCTAAAGTATAAATTTCTATATAATATAACTTGGGATTATTTGATAAATTAAAATTGCAAGCATTTTGTGAGCATTTTACTTTTTCCCTTGTTATTTTTTATTACTTTTAATTATGGTCTATATTGTATTTTTACATAAGGTTTAGTATATCATTTTGATACTTTGTTTTGACAAAATTTTACTCTACTGATTAGTATTAGACTATGCTAAAACTTTCTGCGACAATTAATTTAAGTTGGCTTTTTAAGCGGCTTTGCATTATCAAATCAATAGTATAAAAATTCAATCTATTACTAAAATTATTTACTCAGAGATTAAACATACTATTTAAATTGATTTAAGCTTTATATTAAGAAGACAAAATAACTTTTTTTTAATACAAATATAAAAATGAATGTAGATAAAACTAAATTTTTTTTTAAAAAAGGTGTGCAATAGCTTTTTGATTATATAGCCAGAAAAAATCCAGCAAAATAAAAATTATTTTAATGAGGCTAATTAAAATTTTTAATTGTCACTAAAGATTTTTTGACAGACAAAATTTAGTTTCCTGTCAAATTTGTATTTATTCTCATTTTATCGTTTCTGTAAACTAAATAAAACAAGTTTAAATTTTGATTTGGCCTATAATAATAAAAAATAGTTTTATTCTTCAATACAAAAACACTTAAGTTCCCATATTAAACTTTTACTAAATTTGAAACTCATAATTTGAAATAAGATGATTATTAATTAAAATAAATTAATTCTGTTAAATTAGAATTTTATAGCAGTGCTCAAAATGCAAAAGCACTTTACTCAGTTGCGTGTTTTTCAGTATTCCAGTTTTCTAAGCATGCTAATTATTTCAAATTATCTTATAGCAAAACTAGTGAAGAAAAGCCTGAAATAGGTTATCTGGCAATGCTATTTTAGAAATATATTAAATCTCGAACTTATTCAATGCATAGTTGAACTACAAAGAGTTTTATGAGATCTCTAGACTGTTTGATTAATACTTAGTATACCTGAATACGAATTTGTATCTTCACTTTTTTAAGAATATTTTAACTACAAGAGATTGAAGGAGTTGCACGGTTATTAAAGAAATATTTATTTATTTTGAATTCAACAGAATATTTTCTCTTTTCAAGGAATAATTCAATTAGTAAGACTTTAAGAGCGTTTTAAAACTATTTTATCAATATGGTGATTATCGTTTTTTGAGGTTGCGGAAACATCTAATAAGCGGTGTACACATGACGATACTCCTAACCTGGCCTGCATTTTAATGAATGATTTGACTTTGAAGATGTTTCTACTTGTCTAGTTTATTTAGTTAAGCAAATCAAACACAAATTTAATAAAGCGTAATAAAGCTATTGACATTAAGAAACGAATTTTTAAATTTATTAATAATCGTTAAAAAAACTAAAAATGCCAGAAATCAATTTCTAATTCCTATCTTACAAATTAAAATAGAATTGTATGAGGTTTATTCGAAATTTTGGGAAAGTAAAGAACACTAAAAATAAATACTAAAAAATAATTAAAGTTGATAAAAAAAAAGCTTATTTATGAACGTAAAAATGTTAAAAAAAGTTCAAAATTTTTTATTTTTTTCAAAGATTTATTTAAACCGTGTTTTAATTATTCTTATTTAGCTACTTTTTACTGTTTTGTTAGTTACATATTTCTCTATATAGTATGATTCTAGTATACTATTAGCCTTATTTATGATAAAATTTATTTACTTATTAAATCCATTTAACTCTTTTTGTAAATATAGAACAGAAAGCAGTATACTATCACAATTTGGAAAACAAAAAATTGTCAGCAAAGCAATATAATATGAATTACATGTCAATAGAAGCTATAAATTAAAGTGCATAATCAAATTAAAGGAAGAAAAAAATTTTTTTTGGACGATAGAAAGCTTACTAACTACAATTTAAACAAACTTATACTAAATTTTTATTATAAATAAGAATATTATTAAAATTATGAAGAAAAAAGTCATTATACTACATAAAATTCATCTATGATTGTGAAATGCTAATTAACTATACAAAATTTTACTTTTAAGCTTTGACATACATTTTTATAATTTGAAATGTGAACTTTCTAATATGTTTTTGCTACAAGTATATTTTTTTATTAATCCATAATAAAAACTATTTACTTCCGAGTATTTATTTTAAAAGCAGTTATTCTATTACTCTGCATACCTATATCATTTAATTTTTTTCACATTACTTATTGAAATAAAGTCCTGTAGTTAGATTAATCAAGTTTTAATAGTAATTTAAAAAATGGTTTGGAAGATTTATTTATTTCTATTTTAAATATTTTTTTTTATCCTTATATAAATATGATATAACTTTTCTATAAGCTTTTTAGTTCTTAACTAGTATTTGTTCTTTTAATAAAGCTACGTATTTTTATATGAGAAAAAAATTTTTGCCAGCATTTTTTTTTTATAAACACCCTGTTAAAAATTTTAAACTTTAAATTTTTAAATTGCTTTTTAATTAATTATTTTATGTTCTCAAAAGCTGTAATTCTTTTTGTCTATAAATATGCCGCTATTCCTCCCTCAAGTGAAAATTATTTTAACTCATAATTATATTTTCTAATTTTTCAATACTTTTGCATTCACTCAGCGTTTATAAAATTATATCAAAACAAAAATCAAATTACTAATTTTTATATAATCAAATCACTTTTAAAAATGCCTGCTATATATTACATTCAATATATCATGCTTTTATGCTTAGGAATTTATTTGGTCATACAATTGACATGTACTTTGAAAACCCTTCCAGCCCAACTTATTTTCAATAATAATATGTATTATTATAACGCTTCATCTATTAACTTTATTACTACTGATTTAACTGTTTACAATGCTAAAAATTTTGCTTTAATAAAATTAATACAATTATGTAATACTGAAATACTTAACTTAAATCATACAGCTTGCATACTAGAGAAAAATATAAATGCCAAATATTGGTTGCCTATACTTATGTTTATTGAAATAATTGTTACGATTTTACTTGGTAAAAAAGCGCGCTCTCACTTTTCGATTGAAAATATTGACAGATTTTATTACTCATCTTTAAAAGAAGCTGACAAAATTGGAGATACACAGCATATTAACACACGCATTTCACATTACTCTCAATCATATTCTCCTATTAAGATAGAAATTGACAGCGAACGGCATTTAAATCAAAAAGAGAAAATCCCTGAAATAAAATCCATCATACAGACGCAAAAACAAAAGCAGAAAAAATTGAAAACAAAAATAACAATAAAAAAAAAAGCCAAGGGTCGTAGCAATAATAAAGCTATTTTAGATGAGGCATTGAGTAAGGATTTTTATATTCCCAGCAATATAAAAACTAAACCGACTTTAAGGAAAAGGGTTGATAAAAATAAGAAGGAAAAGGAGAATAAAAATAAAAAGGATAGAAAAACTGAAAGGTGCGATCGAGAGTCAAAAAAGAATAAAGTGCATTCAAGTTTTAATATATTTAATAAAAATAATGCATTATTAAGAGTTCAGATTCCAAGATCAAAGACAAAAAAACTATAGAATATTTACGATTTTTATTTTTTGTATCTTTAATTAGTATTTCTGGTTTAATTTTACATAATAAAAAATAAAAAAAAAACTTTCAAATAACTTTCAATATCATAATTTTTTTTCAAGTATATCATATAAACTTATGATTTTTTACAAAGTTTAAAACAAAAATGAAAATCCAATACTATAAAGTAAATTAAAACATTGCCATAGACTAAAGTAAAAAATGAAAATATTGAATGATTGATGTATTATACAATTATCTAAAAGTTGTTTTTCCCATTCCACTTTCTTGATAGCAACCATTTAGATTTATTAAAACTTTTCGGGGGAAAAAAAAAAACTATAATTTATAGATTTGATTTATAGATTTCGCTTGAAATTGTAAATTTTTGCTAAATTTTTTTCAAATAGTATGTACTATGCTAAATTCCAATTGTAAAATTTTTTACAATGTGATGTAATTAAATCACATTTGACGGAATCACTTAATTTTTTACAATTTTTTATGCCTATACTATCTTAACATGATAAATTTTAATTCAAAATTTATTTTTTACATAAAAGTATTTAAAAGCAAAAGCGTTGAAAAATAAGCAAAATTTAAAATAGTATTCATTTAAAGCTTTTTTTTCTTTTTTCCTTTTAATCTTTTTTAATTTAGAATATATATGTAAAGAAACAAACTTTTTAGATTGTTTCCCGAAAAGGAGACTTTTTGAAAAGTTAGTTTTTCAACTTTTTAAAATTACTCTCCGACTTTGAAGGGTTTCTGTCGCAATAAAAATGAAATACTTAATTTCAAATTGCGGTTTACAAACAGAAAAAGGAATAAACTGTGTTTTAGAAGAATATAAAAGAAAAGAAATTGTAAAATTAAAAAAAAATTTTTGGGAGGAGAAGATTACTCAGTTAGAATTAGTTTAGCAGTTTTTAAAGTAATTTTTTTGCTGGAATTTTGATAGTTTTAAATATATAATTTTCTGCTTAACATTGATAAATAATTAAAGATACATTTATTTTTGCAATTATATATTTAATAAAAATTTCACTTGATTTGGCAACTCAGTTCCTTACAATATATGCTTAGATCATTTGAGTATTGAGTTTAAATAAAAAACATGTAGTAGAAATTTAGATTTATAAAACGAATTTGTATTTATTAAGGAAAATGATAAAAATACATTTTAATGAAAAAAAAGTTTTTAGAAAAAGACTATATTGTATATATTACATAATCATGGTATAGGATATTTAGATATTTAGATATTTAGAGCGGTTTTTTAATTATACGTTTATTAATCTCCATAATATCTGCAAATGGTATTTAGGATTGTTGGTTTTCACCGACCCCATTATGTTTATTATGATGACTATTATTTTCATTATTATTATTGTTATTACCATTTTACATATATGTATCTTATTATCTTATGTAGTTTATTATTAGGATATATTATCTTCAATTATTCTATTCATATTCTATGTACACGTTCTATCTATTTATATACATTCCAATACACTTATTATCTAGTTAATACATTAACTGTAGAGACTAACACTCATGTGCTGTTAGTACATAGTCACATGTGCTCTATACTTCATGTGCATGACAAGATGTTTAAGGAAATATATAAAATGGGGTTGAGGGTTTAAGTGAAGGAGTAAGAGTACATAATTTCATCAAGGATAAAGTATATAATATTAAAAAATATCCAGTTCATTATATTTTAACTTTTTTTATTTTATTTATATATGTTAATTTTTGTCTAAGTTTAATTTTATGACTTCTATGTTTGTTTATCCAAATAGATTTAAACCAAGATTATATACTTTTTATAAAAAACATGAAAGCAAATTGTAAGATTACTGTAAATAAAAAAAAAAGAAAATCAATAGAGTGCAAAATTTTTATTTT
>JAKTQT010000015.1:21172-33186 GCA_030579355.1 Botryozyma nematodophila | reverse complement strand
ATCGTCTCAAAAGGACTTCCAAACTGGTGGTTTTCTTTTGAGCAGTATTTGTTATATTTATCATTTTAATATTGGAAATCGAAGATAAAGGAGAAAGGAAGGACGATAAAATATCATGCCAGTTTTTTCCATCATAATAGACTAAATAAGTTGAAAGATTTGTTGAATGTATTCCAGATACATAAAATCCTTCAGCACTTCTAGAATAATTAAAAGCCATAGAAACAGCTGGACCAGGGACTACATCATATTGGTCCTTATTGGGCAAGTAGTCGAAGTATTGATATTTAGTATTATATTTTGCAATATAAAATGAAGTATCGTTAATAGATAAATTACCGGAGAAGTAAAGAATTCCAGTTTCATCAAAAATCATATCCGTTACATATCCATCTATATTTCCTCCAGGTTTTACCCAAGTAGACGTGTTAACATCATAAATACATAAAGCAGGACATGACAAACTACCAGCTGATTCAAACAATCCTCCAACATACAAATTACTGGAACCAGGATAATTTGCTAAAGTCATCACTGTCACTCTATCCCCTGATAAAGGCGTTGGTTGGTTACTTGGAGAGCGATCGTCTACATAGTCCCAAGCAATCAAGCCATTTATTTGATTACTTTCAATATTTCCTGTGACGCTTCCACCAGCGTATAGAGTACTATTAATGGCAATAGTAGTCAAAAATGTACTATTACGCGCAAGTCCAACAGGTCCATCCAAATAGTTTCCATTTCTGAAAATTGCTAAATTAATAACTTCTCTAGTTGAATTATTATCTAAAGTAAAATTAAAACTTCCTCCAAATGCAAATGAAGTAAAATTATTACTTTGGAATAATATTCCTGTATTAATAACTGCACTTGAATTTGAAAAACTATTTGTTACAAGGTTATTTATATTTAGTGAAGAGTCTAAAATGCTGAGACCATTTAAAGAATATAAGGATTGTTGATATAAATCTGATCCAAAAATTATATAGGAATCGTTTCCAATGTTCGCCGAAGAATATATGACCCCATCAATATATTCCAAAGACAAGGCTAATAAGGCTTGTTTGTCTTCGTACCATACTGCTTGAGTAGGAAGAAATGTTGCAGATCTATCGACGCTAAAGTTATTTTCACCATTTGATACTTCAGTAAATGTACCGTATAATGATAAAGCAGGATAGGAATTGTTATTTTTATCCTTTATTAATAGCTGAGACATGGAACTTACTACATTATTAATTAAAGAACTTTGGGGACTCCATTGAGAATTTGGAATATTATACCAAGCAAAGTAATTATTTTGCGTAGAGGTAAAATTACCAGAAGCAAACAAAGTTGAATCATTTAATAAAAGTAGTTGATAGACAGAACCAGTCCAATCATTCGTGCCTATTGATTTTAGAGAAAAATTGTTTTTGTTTACAGCTACAAGAGTATTTCCATATTCGCAATTTGGATAATGTCCAGCTAGATAAACTTGAGTTGAATCTATAGCAACATCATAAGTACGGGCATTAGAACCCAAATATTGTCCGACAGACGTCATTGTCGAATCAATATAAGATGAATTGGTTAAATAACTGTTATTTAACGAAGGATTATATTCGAATATTCCATTAAGGCTTATTTGTCCAGTTGTAAAACCACCTTGGGTTGAATTTGTTAATAATTCGGCATGATCAACTACAAATTCTAATGGGAGACTATTCCCAATAACAGGAGAGATAGCAATATAGGGACGGAAAGCATCAGTGACATTTTCAATATGGCCACTATATACTCTATCATATTTCAAATAGAAATTATTCTGATAAATTAGGGAAGAGTAATTTTTACCAGGACTAGGAACAACATCAACTCTAACGACACCTCTTCTACTGCATGTACCTTGTTCTTCACAACCTGGGGTGTAAAGATGAATATCATATTTCCTAGAAAGAGATATATTTGGATACAAAAACACTGAATGTTCTAAAATATCAGACCGAGAAGAAATATTTGCCACGATGTAAGAATTCAAAGCTGAAGCGTTTGATAAATAATAATTACCATTGACAATTGAGGAAGGAACTGAAGGCTCTGGGATCCCAGCACATGCAGGTACTTGATTATATCTATCATAGGCATAAACCCTTGATTCTTCATCTAATAAACCTACAGCAGAAAGACCAGCTGCATTACCATAATAACTCATAATTTGAACAGTAAAACCAGTCATATATAAAGGAGTTAAAAAATGGAAAGATTGTAGCTGTTCGGCACCTATATCTAAAGGACAATAAGTATCACAATATTGAGTTTTACCAGTTGTTGAATTTGTATAAGTCATAGGCATTATTCCATCATTAGGATGAGTAATAACTCTAAAAGTTTGTGTACCAAATGACTTTGAATCAGCATTTCTTAGTTGCAAAACAGTTGGATATACAGCCATTGGCAAATCAGCAGACCAAGAGCCTAAAGTATTATCGACTAATTTCCAAGTTGGAAGAGTTATAGAGGAATTTAAGCCACATAACAGAGAAGCTGGAGAAGAATAAGATGCATCATCGGTACCATTTGAAGATACATTTGCTAGATTCAAACTTACATATTGATAAGTAGGGGAGATTGTAGTGTCATTTATTGAGGAGTAATTGTAAGATATGGAATTAAAATCGCCAGTATATAAAATATTATTAGAATTTGGTAAAGAAGAAATTTTAGAAATGGTTGAACCATTATTAAAACCACCAAATGGAGATGAAACCCAATTATTTGAAGAAGTGTTCCAAATAGCAGAACCATATGAACCATTAAAGTTAAAGTTTCCAGCAACATAAACAGACTGATTGATACATAAAATAGAATTAATAATACCAATTGGATATGACGAA
Organism: Botryozyma nematodophila; assembly: GCA_030579355.1. Classification (NCBI taxonomy): domain Eukaryota; kingdom Fungi; phylum Ascomycota; class Trigonopsidomycetes; order Trigonopsidales; family Trigonopsidaceae; genus Botryozyma; species Botryozyma nematodophila. Next base: position 30,310 of record JAKTQT010000015.1, on the reverse strand, counting down.
TCAGATTGAGATGTCAATGAAGATATTTCACCAGTATGCTTATTTATTCTTGTTAATGGAGTTACAGGAATATCGTTAATTGTAGATAGATTTCCAGCAATATAGAGATATTCATCTAAGCTGCAAGAGTCATAAACCGAACCTATTACATTTGTTGTTAAAACACTTGTACTTGAATCATTGTTTAATAAATATATAGACTTTAAATATCCCTGTGGGAAATTTTCTAAAACTATTGATGTGTTATATTGTGAAGCAAGTGGTGAGTTACTATCAACTACGGAAATACCATCATATTGACCTAAAAGACCTAAATTTAAGTTATTTGCTAATTTCCAGTCGGCCATATTAATACAGGCACATATATTCACCCATATCAGGTGAATCCACAGCAGGACTATCCCAACCATGTGTATTTAGTGTGAACAGTTGATATGATAAATATAAAGATAATAGAGTATTATGATGAATATTATAATAGGGGGTTGTAGTACAATAATAATAAATAAAAATTATAATGAGATAATAATAAACAATAAAAATAACAAAACAATAAATAATTCAACAACAAATATTAATAAATAATAAAAAAATAATACTTATCACTAAATACAAACCAAATATTTCGGCAAATACAATTTAAGACACTAAATAAAATAAACAGTAGAATTTAAAAATCGCAACGAGATTAATTTAACTATTAAACAATTCAAATCTAGTTTTTCTAAAAAACAAGAATGATTAGGGAGTTAATTGTTAAATGCTTTAATAGTTTGAATAAGTGCTTTTAATGTGCTTATAATGTGCTTATAATATGCTTATAATATGCTTATAGTACGCTTATAATATGCTTATAGTACGCTTATAATATGCCTAAAATATGTCTAAAATATGCCTAAAGTATGCCAAAAAAAATGTCAACAATATACAAAAGAATGATTTACCAAACACTTTTAGTATGCTGCATAAATAAAATGAAATTCACCAGTAAAATACAGCAAAATTCATATTTTTGTCCTTTTCCTTTTTATTTTAACTTATTTTTCTTTGTATTATTTTTTTTTTTGTTTATTTTTTCTAAATAAAATTCCTATTTTAGCTAGCGTGTTTCGTGCAAAAGAGCGTTTAATTGTTTACATTGGCTTATAACTATGACAACGGATAAAATTTCTTATTTAGGTAAATTAAAATTATTAGTTGTCATGACATTAAACTGTTTTTTCGTAAATCGATATTATGGAAAAACCTTCTATAATGGTACAATGAGAAGTTTTAATTCAGTATTTGCATTGTTTTATTATATTTTTATTTATTATATTTTTATTTATTATATTTTTATTTATTATATACTTTATTTATATTTCATTTATTTACTATATTCATATATATATTATACATATAATTTAATCTAATGGCAACTCATTTCTCTGTCCAATTCTGTGGAATTTCCCCATTTAACGTATCCTAAATAAGCCCCAAATACGACTGCAAGCATTATCCAACCCTAGAATGTTAGTCGTATTGTTGTAGAAATACTAAATAAGAAGACTTACATTATACGTCATAAAAACAAGCCTATGATAATAAGGAAAGAAAGGAAGAAAGTTAGTATTATTAAAAGAGTATAATATTAAGCTCATATATTTATCAGTTTATATTTATTATTTTATATTTATTTTATATTTATATTTAAAACGCAATTAAATTGTATTTTAAATATAAATATAAAATAAACATAAACAAATCCACACTACTCACATTAAAAAAAAAGAATAAAATACTTGAAATGCATAAAAAAGCCCCTGCAGATGCTTACTTGGATTTAATCTAATTCCACCTATTTTTTTTGTTAGAAAATAAATAGTTTTTTTATATATATTTTTATTATTATTTCCATTTTCATTTTGATTTTCATTCTCTTCATCAGTATGTGAATCTACTGGAAGTCTAACTATATGTAATATTAGAATATGATAAATACATAACAGTATATCCAATTTAATTTAAAATAAACCTTACCTGATCGGATTGCTGTATTATGCTTTACCATGTATCGTCCATATGCTCTTAATCCTTCAAACAAAGCAGATATAATAATTATTGCAATTAATGTAATAATAAAATCAATTCTAGTTCTAATATGCCACCATTTAAATATTACACATAAATCTTTATAATCCCATGTAAAGGTCATTGACATTTTACACATGTTCATATCCATGTCTCCATGTCCACTATGACCTCCATGTTCCATCATATTATGCATTGAGTGATCCATTTGAGAAACTAGTAGCTAATAATATAATATCAATATTGTATTCTACTCTATTCTATTATATGATATTATATTATATTATATTATCGATATTATATTATATAGAAACACAATAGTACTATAAGCTAAAAAACAATAAAATTATGATAGTAGCTGATAATCACCAGATTTTCAATAGTTTAATAAAAGGAATATCCATAACAACGAAGTTTTAACGATTTCTATTTTTTTTATACGAAAGTTTACAAGATATAGTAAATGAATAAAAATGTATAGAAATATAAAAAAATATATAGCAATAAACAAATAAAATATAAACTACAATATAATAATAAGGATAATAAACATAATAGTTATATAAACAAAATAAATATATCATATTAAAATAATACAATATTATATATAGTATAAACTAAATCCAGCAAATAATTATATCGCCTAGAAAAAAACCCTTTCTCCACAACCCTAAGCCATTTGATGGTTGGCAGGCAAATCTAAAATTTTATATGGAGCGAATTTACTATGGGATTTGTTTTTATTATGCGATTTCTTTATGATTTGAAATTAATTCTGTTTTATTTCAAGTAATTTTTAATTATTTGTTTATTTGGGACTAATTTGGAAATTTGCTACATATATTAAATTTAATTATTTTAAGCAGCTTTGATTATTTATTTGTTTAGAAACACTTTGGTAGTTGGCTAGACGAATATTTTAAGTGATTTTTATTTTATTTTATTTTATTTTATTTTATTTTATTTTTTTAGTATTTACTTGTTGTTTATTTATCTACTTATTGTTTATTTAATATTTACTATTCACTTATCTAATATAACCTAGCAATTATTCTAATTTACTTTTTAGAAGTCACATAACATTTCTAATTACCATTAAAAAAATTGTATTGGTTTCTAAAAAATAATTTTTTTAACTAAAAAGAAAAAAATTGTATTGGTTTCTAAAAAATAATTTTTTAACTAAAAAGGAAAATAATGTCTACAAGAGAATGGGATTCAGATAAAATACAAGACGACAGAGCTCGACGGAGAATCAGTCAAAGTTATTCAGATGATAGAACTGATTTCGGAAGCTCACGTGATAGAAGAAATCAAGGTTTTGGTTCAGGAAGAGGTTCACGAGGAGGTTCTAAATATGGAAGAAGTGAAAGAGACAGGTTTGATCGAGAAAGAAGTCCAAGAAGAACTACTGAGAGAAATTGGGAAAGTAGAGATAGTAGAAATAATAGAGATCGAGATTACGATCGGGATTATAATCGAGATTATGAACATGATAATTATTATCGTGACTCAAGATCTGACTATTCGAGAAATTCCGGTAGAAGATATGAAAGAGATAGTTATGGAGAGTCAAATGGAAGAAGAAGACCAAGAAGAGATAGAGGTTCTGGATGGGAAAGAAATTCAAGAAGAAACAGAGAACGGTCCCCTCAGATAGATCTAGATGATATTATTCCAATAAATCAAGTTCAAAGAAAAAATTCATTATGGGATGTTCATGCTCCTGGATTTGAAAATATGTCAGCAGATCAAGCAAAAAATTCTGGGTTATTCCCATCTAATTTAATCTTACATAAGCACGAGAGCTCTTTTATGAATAATCTCAACGATTATAGTAAATTTAATAATCGAAATTTTAACAATAACAATAATAATAATCGAAATTATAATCAACAAAATCTCCCAAATCAACAAGATTCAGATGGTATCCTAAATACGAATATTGTTTCTGTTTTAAGACCTTCATTGTCAAGACAAAATAAACGAGTTATTGTTACAAACTATCCAAAAGATATTGATGTTCAAAATTTAAAAGATTTTTTTAATGAGCAATTTTCATTAATAGCTCCACTTGAAGGGCAGTCTATTCCAAGAGTTGGTGATGCTGTTTCACAAATTAATCCGTCAGAAGATAATGCTTCAGTTTTATTAGAATTTAAAGATGCCGTCGATACAACTACTGCTATAGCTTTAGATGGCATAGAATTTAAAGGTGTAAACTTGAAAATAGTTAGACCTGATGATTATGTTATTCCTGAACACGATCAACAAAATAATCATCTATTAAATGAATATTCTGAAATTCGAAGTTCTGTACGAAATTCACAAGACAAATTATTAATAAAAAATCTACCTAAATCTTATACTGATTCTCAAGTACAAGAATTACTAACTCCTTATGGAAAACTTAAATCATTTTGTCTTTTAAAATTTGCCGCCTCAAATGATTCCTTTGGAATTGCATTTGCTGACTTTTATGACTCCTTTAATACCAAAGAATGTATACAGAAACTAGACGGAAAACAATTAGAAGAGAATACAATTATTGTAAAGCATGCTTGCGAAGGAATAATTCAACCACAGGTTGATTATGATTCAATGATATCTATAGAAGAAATCTGCTCAGTCGCATCTTCAACTGGAAATACAACCGAACCTACTCACGTTTTAATGTTGTTAAATTTAGTTTCTCCAGATGATCTAGTTGATGACGCAAATTTTGAAGATATTAAAGCTGATATTGAAGACGAGTGTAGATCTTATGGTCGTATATCTGGAATCAAAATTCCTAGACCCGGTTCTTCTACACATTCCTCAGGAGTAGGAAAAGTGTTTGTAGAATTTGCAGATCCTAAAATATGCGCTTTAGCTTTCAAAGGTTTAGAAGGCCGCAAATTTAATGACCGAACTGTTATAACCTCTTATTATCCAGACTTAAATTATCGTGTTGAAGCTTTTTAATCTAAGAATTCACATATGGGACTTCACATTAATTTCTTCATTTAATTTTTCTACGCATTTTCTCAAATTTTATATATGTTTATTCGTTTATATGCATTTTTTGATTTTTTGATTTCGATCTTTATATTACGCCTGGGTTTTAAATTTGTTACAACAAATTATTTATTTATTTATTTTTTTATTTATTTATTGGGTTTTTCTTAATTTCATAATGACCACTACTGTGATTTTATCACTTTTCCTTTAATGATATTTTGTATTTATAGTTGAAATTCTCTTTTTAATTTTTTTTTTTTCAGTATAATTTATATATATTTTAAAAACCTGATCTCTTGCATAAACGTTAGCCTTAAACTAAAACGAAACTTTTTTCCTGGTATAGCTGAAAGAATATTAAATACAAAAAATTTTTTACCCAGTAAAAGTGTAACCGCTTTTAAGCATCAATGTTATCATCACACTCAATTCTGAATTACATAACAAAAACAAATTGCTATTAAAAATACAATTAGACACTAATTTACATAATAATACATATTTAATCTAGTTCGATTATTTCAGGGGATGAAGAATCGTAAAAGTCAACTTCGTCCTGCGAAATCTCCTTTTCTTCACTACCTTCATTTTTATTTATATTACCATTAAATTTACTAAACCTATTATAAAAATTGTTTGCCATACAGTTTTTTTTTTTGTACCCGTTATTCCCCCCATTACTGTCCTCGTTTTCTTCACCACTAGTCGAATTTTCTTCACTCGATTCACTTTCTTTGTCTAAAGAATTATTTTCTTCATCATCCAATTCATTCTCTTCATCATCTAATTCATTTTCCTTATCACTTAATTCATTTTCTTCAGTACCCGAGTCATTTCCTTCTCTACTGGATTCGCTTTCTCCATTATCAGCTTCACATTCTCCTTTTTCAGATTCATTCTTAAAACCATCAGCCACGTTTAGCTTATTGACTCGTTTTTTTTCGTCGAAAAATGACGCGTCCGTTTTTCTATCAGAACTGCTCAAATACAGACTGCGGCGCATTTGATTATTATTAATTATTTCATTACTAGCCTCACGTTCATCATCACTGGCTTCACTTATCTCATCACTGGTATTATGTTGATCCTCATTGACTCCATTTTTCTTATTGCTGTACTCATTTTCGTCTTCGCTGATTTCATCTACCTCATCGCCAGCCTCACTTTCATTATCATCTATTTCATCTACTTCATCAATGACTTCATTTTCGTTTTCGCTGATTTTATCTGCTTCATCACTAACCTCACTTTCATTATCATCTATTTCACCCACTTCATCACTGACTTCATTTTCGTTTTCGCCAATTTCATCTACTTCATCACTGGGCTCACTTTCATTATCATCTATTTCATCTACTTCATCACTGACCTCACTTTCATTATCACCTATTTCATTTATTTCATCACCACTTCTATCCTCAACGACTTGATTCATTTCATAATTGGTCTCATTTTCATCTTCACTGATTTCATTTACTTCATCTTGAGACTCATTTCCATCATCACTAATTTCATTTATATCATCATTGTCGATACTATCTTCATTGCTATAATCACTCCCATCGCTATTAGGCTGGTTTCTTTTATAAATACACCCAATACCTTTATTATCAACCGGATTTGCTTCATCGCTACTGTCTGCTTCTTCATCGTCACTTATTACGCTATAATCATCTTCTTCATTAGTATCTTGAATATCTTGCTCTGATTCTTCATCATCCCTATCATTATTGCTTTCACTTTCCATACTATCACTACCTCCACTATTATCATTATCATCACTATCATCTATTTGGTAGTATTCAACTTTTTTTTCTATTTTGACTTCATCATTAATAATTTTAAACCCAGTACAGCTTTTTTTGCGAGAATAATTTGAATTCTCTGTTTCATCTTCACTGCACGAGTGATCTTCATCATCAATATGTTGATAAATTGTTTTATTCAAGGTCATATAATTTTTTTTTATCCCAGTCACACACGACATACTCATATTCGAGCAGTCTCCGTCATTTTCTATTGAGTCATTTTTTTCTAAAGGTAGTTTGCCATGATGGTCACTATCTTGAGTAAAATACGAATTGTTTACTTGACCTGCATCAACAGATTCTTTAACGTAATAATTAGGAAAAAAAGACTTATTGGAAATGTGCGTGGATCCTTGTTCTGAATCGACATTAAATGATTTTGTTAATGTTCCAGTTGACTGATTTGTCCATCCTTCAGGTTCATTATTTTTTTTATCATAATTGTAAATTAATTCAATCTCATCATCATGAACATGATCGTTGTGATGACCTGTATTTTGGTTAAAATCATTTGTATCACTACGAGCGATAAACCCATTATAATTACACATCTTTTCATCTTTGTTCGGATCTAACGAATTTAAAGAAATAGAATTCTGTTCAAGTTTTTTAGCATGTTCAAAAAAGTTTGCTGCATCACCTTGAGCAGTGATTAATTCTTGCGTAGATGAGTATTCATTATTATATGAAGGATTAGAAAAATGAAAGGGGAGGCTTGGATCTGTATTCGATTTTAAACTTAAAGAAAATGGCTCGGTTGAAGAGTCAAAATTTGAATTTAAAAAAGCATCAGCAGCCATCCAAAACTGATTTGCATTAGCATTAGATGAATTTTGGTATGAGTAAAGAGAACTCTGAATTGAAGGAAGTTTAATAGAAGATCCCGGTAAAACATTTTTATCCATATTTATAGGAGGTAAATCAGAATTGTTTATTGAATGCAAATCGTTATTATGTAACGAATATTCAGGAAAGCTATCTTGAGCTTGATTTTTTGATGAATCCGTGAAGTTATTAACAAGTTCCGAGTTGAAATTTTCAGATATTTTGCTGGACGATTCAAAATCATTTTTAATTTTAACTATGTCTTTAACTTCATCAATTGCAATTTCAATTACGTTTTCGTTGCTTTTATTTTTGTTTACATAGTAACTTTCTCGCTCAAATTGAAGGGAAGAGTTGTCTGTTTCAATGGGCAGATCTTTATGGGATTTTGAACCATCCAAATCATGGATCCGCGAAGAAAGACTTTTCTTTTCTGTTTGTGTGCCATTTCTTAAAGAATTAAATATATCAAAAATGAGTTGGTCTGAGCTATCTAAAGGAGGTGATTTGACTGGATTAGCAGATTTAGATAAAGTAGGAGATTCAGAAATATTGTGCAATGTAGATAAATTAGACGAGTTGGGTAAATTAGGAGACTTTAATGAAATGGGAGACTTATCCAAAGTTGGAGAGTTTACTTTGGCAACATCAGTTGAACCACTAGCTAAAGATAAAGAAGGAAAATTATCTGAACTCTGAGAATCAGCTAAATTACTCAATTTATCTAACTCTGGAGAATGAAAAGAATCGGGAGATTTAGGATTTGCAACTAAGTTTTGAGAAGTAGATATATCAACAGATTTATCTAATTCAGGGGAATCAAATGAACCATGAGATATAGTATTTTCAGTTAAGTCGGAAGGTTTATCTGAATCAGGTGAATTTGATTCAGAATGTACAAATCTAAATTTAGAACTCCAACGCTTTTTCGACGATTTTTCGTAATCATCTCGAGAAACTTGGGGAGAATCTAAATTCACATCATCAAAAATTTTTCCAGAAATAAATATGTTATCGTCTTCATAGTCCAATTCGTGAGTATCATTTTGATTTTTAGCATAGCTTAGATTGTCTTTATTCATTTCAAAGTGTGATCTTTTTTTTGTAACTATGTTTACAGAAAATTCACTCAAAGGAGGAGGTGAAGATTTTTTTGGGGTGTGAACTACATTTTTTGGGACCTCGATTAAGAATTTGTAGTTCCAGCTCTCAATCGCATTTTTATTATGGGAGATTTTAATAGATAATAAATTTTCAGAGGTCGACAAAAAAGACATAGGAATTGATGATTTTTTTAATGATGAAGCTATCATAAAGGAAACGAATGTAAATGGAGTCATCCAAGAAGCTATATTTAAACAGGAATTATCCGGATCCTTATAAAAAAACCAATTTGATTGCGGAGAAATATTAAATTGAATCATGTCATTTTTAT
>JAKTQT010000015.1:0-15552 GCA_030579355.1 Botryozyma nematodophila | reverse complement strand
ATTTAAAATTTTTTTTTTTTTTTTAAATAATTTTTTTTTTTTTTATTTAATTTTTTTTTTTTTTTTTTTTTTTTTTTTTTTTTTTTTTAATACTTTTTTAATAATATTTTTTATTATTTTATATATAATTTATTCTATAGTCAATAAATATTACTGCATTGATATAGAATAAATTTTTTTTATTTTTATATTTTTGTATTTTTTATTTATTACTATAGAATATTTCATAGAATAGTATTTTATTGTTTTTGTCATTTCTTTTTTTTTAAGTTTTTAATTTTTAGTTTTTTTAATTTTTTTTTTCTTTTCGTTTATTTTTTTCTTATTTATTATTATAATATTACACTCACTTATTTATAAATCTTAAACATTAAATAATACATTTTAACCATGCACAAACTAAATACTTTAATCCACATTTTTATTCTAATCGGATTTTCAAATGCAATTCTTTCAGTACCATTTTCAAAAACAAGAGGAACTAGAAAAGATAAACAAGCTATAGCTGGTGATTTAGATGAACGTGGTTTATTATACAAAAGAGATACTTCTGATATTGTCCAAGAAGTTTTATATAATCAAGATGCCACTTATTATTGGGCAACATTTACTATAGGTACTCCACCTCAAACTTTAGAACTTGATATTGATACAGGTTCTTCAGACGCTTGGGTTTTTGATCCATCAGGTACTTCAATAACTCAATCAAATGGTTCAATATTTTATTTATCTGATTCTTCAACTTATCAAACAAATAACACTGTTTTTAATATTACTTACGGTGTTGGTAATGCTCATGGTGTTTATTCATCAGACGTTTGGGGTTTTAATCAAGCTGTTTTAAATAATTTCACTTTTGCCGTAGTTGATAATGCAACATCAGGTCCTGGTATTGTTGGAATTGGTTATGAATCAAATGAAGCCTCTTTAGCAAATACTCCTCCTTTTAGTTATCCTAATTTCCCTTCTGCTTTAAAAAACGCTGGATATATAAATTCTCGTGTATATTCCATATGGTTAAACACTATAGATGCTGATACTGGTGAAATTATTTTTGGTGGTATTGATACAGCAAAATTTGAAGGTAATCTTTCAATAATAAATCTTTACCCTCAACAATCTTATTTTGCATTTTTTATTGGAGTTTCATCTGTATCTATTCAAGGATCAAACATTAATTCAACAACATTAAATACCATGGAATTAATTAGAGAAGAAGGTAATTTTTCTTCAACTGCATTACCAGTATTATTAGATACTGGTACCACTTTAACTTATTTACCATCCCGTGTTGCACAAGCGATTAATTTAGCTCTTGGAAATACTTATTATACTGGCCAAGGTATTGGTTATTGGGGTAAACCTTGTTCACAAATAACCGATGAAACTCTTACGTATAGTTTTGATAATCAAACTTCAATTACTATTAAAACTTATGATTTGTATATAGATTCTGCTACTTTCCTTGGTGTTCCTTATAGATCTTTTGGTCAAGCTATTTGCTTTGTTGGGATACTTGCCCAAGATGAATATTTTGGAATATTTGGTGATTCTTTCCTTCGTTCTGCTTATATAACATATGATTTAGATAATCATCTTATTGGAATTGCTCAAACAATCCCTAATGCAACTGATTCTAATGTTGTTACACTCCCATCTAATGGTTTAAGAGGTACTAACTATTCTTCTTCTACAACATCTTCTATTACATCAACAGGAACTAATACTCGTGGAATTACTACGTCTACTAAATCATCATCTACGTCTACATCTTCTTCTACACATTCAAAGAAAAGTTCTGGATTTAAAAATAATATCATTAGTTGGAATGATAATTATATGTTTATAACAACTTTACTAGCACTTCATATACTGTTTTCACTATTAATTTAATATGTTGACAACTATGAAAATGAAAATGAAAATGAAAATGATTGTTAATGAGTATTTTGCATATTTAAATTATGATTATATAATTTGTTTGTTTTTGTTATTTATTTCTATGTTTGATATGTTATTGTTTGTTAATTATATTCGTTTATTTTATTTATTTATAATTTATTTATAATCTATTACTATTTATTATTTATTATTTATTTGTTATTTATTATTCACTATTTATGTATTCTATTGTTTATTATTAATTACTATTTATTTATTGTTACTACAATTACTACTATTTATTATAATTGATATCTATATCATATATTTATTCTATTTAAATTTTATAAACTATTTTAATATAGTCAATTTGTATATCATACAACTAGTCTGTCCAAATATGAGCTAACTGCCATAACCGCTATTACCGTCAGAAGCGATAAACTATTCAGTAAACCGTTCAATAATTACATAATACTTGTTTATAATTATGTACCCCACCTACATCTCCTAACTCATCTAAACTGTATGCTAGCTAATCTTGGTAAAAAGTTTTTTAACAATAAATAATAAAAACCACGGGAATCATTATTCTCCAATAAAAAAAACAATTTAAATCTTTGAAAAACAAAACATTCCATCTTAGAAAAACAAAACAATCCCTTAACCAATAATAATCATATGCAATATTATAATTACTAATATAGTTTTAATAATTACATAATAATACAGCAAAAATTAATTATTAATTTTTGCACCTTAGCGGTTGCAAAAGAAATTTTAATTTTAAAAGCAAACACATTAAATAGGAAAATAGTGGCTGTGCGTTTTTACATTTGTCTAGACAACGGATTAGTTTTTTTTATTACGTCATAATAAAATTAGTTTATTTTTATTGCTTGCAATTTTTTATTTTTAAAAATTACTTAATATTGGTTATACAAACACCAAATAGTTTTTTTCTGTCTAGAAGCGAGCGGATACAATATTACACGTATTTACGAGTAAACGAAAAATCATTTATAGTTATGATTATAATCAGTAATACTCAGTAATACTCAGTAATACACAATAATACTCAGTACTTTTTGAATTAGAGTGCCTAATTTCGCCATAAATAGCTTAAGGGCCTATTTCTGTCTACTTATAAATTCTCTTATCTTTATTTGCTTCTGTGTCATAAATAATTTACAGTTGCAACTTATAGTATTTGGCACTTGGCATTTTATATTCATACAGTATTACTGTGTGTTTAGAATAATACCATTTATAGGCAGTAAATATATAAGTTAAGCAAAAATACATATTGCATTTCGTTAGAATATAAACATTTGCTAAGAATCCCATTACTTTTATTTTTTTCATTTTATTTTATTTTTATTTATTTTATTGTATTATATGTATAGTATATGAAATTCAGTTTTGTTATACCATTTAGGTTTGCATAATTTATATTATACTATATACTATCACTAGAACAATTCAGTCATACACATTAAATAATATCGTGGATTATAAACACGTATTGAAAGTATTTATTCTATTATAGATCACTTTAAAATAATTTTCTAGTGCTAAAAATCAATAATAACTAGAGTAGTAGACATATAGCCATATAAACCATATGATTTCTATTGAAGCATATAATCTAACTTCATACATGCCATCTTTTACTTTTCTTATAACATAGTATACATTAAACTGTACATAAGATAACAAATGATTCTTGATCCAAGTATCAATTGAGTTTCTTTCTGTAAATGTAGAACACGCTTCCCAACAGCAATTTGTATTTTTGTAGACAATAAAACCATGCGTATTAAATCTTGCAGATACTCAATAGAATGTTAATTTATATACTAAAAACTTCTACATCTTCTACATCTACATCCACATCTACATCCACATCTACATCCACATCTACATCCACATCTACGTCTACATCTACATCTACTTCAACTTCAACTTAACTTCTATTTGGCTAAACCTCATAGACAGTGACAAGTACACAATACGTAGTAATATTATTTACATAGTGTAAACACTATTTGTACAATCTACAATGAAATATTTTTCACATATTTCATCTTAATCACTAAAAATTATAAATTACTTATTATTTACTATTTAATCTTATTTTTTATCCTTAAAAGTCCTATTTTTATTTAATACAAAGATAAATTTTAATAGTATACTGTACACATGTAAATTAAATTCACATACTAATAAAATTTATGTTAAAAAAAAAAAAAATTTTATTTTTTTTTTTAACTTGACAACAGTAATTTTCTTAGCAAATTATATTTTATTGGGACAAATAAGTAAATAATATAATAAATTATCAGTGTATTATAAAATATAAAAATATAAAAATATAAAATAATTATCGGTTTATTTATAATTTGGTAATATGCATTATAAAGGAAAATTAATAAATTTTAATGGTCTTATAGATAGTAAAATACTATTGATAAATGGAATTGATTCAAATTCAAAATTAAAAAATAAATTATTTAATGGGATAAGATTTTATGCAACAAAAAAATCAACTCAGGTTAATAAAACAGCAGCAGCAAGTGCAGCTAGAAGAGAAAAATTAGCAGCAGATGCAAAAAAATCATTTTTACTTCAAAATGTATTACGTAAAAAAAGTAAAAAAATATCAATGGATGAAAATTTAGAAGGAGTTGATTTTAATATTGCATTACAATTAATTAGATCAATGCGTGTAGGACGTAAACCTTCACCAATAGTTTTATATGTTTCATATTTTTATTCAAAAGCAGGATTAAATACTAAAACTATTCCAAAAACATTAGCAAATGATGGATCAACATCACATTCATCAATATCACTTTCTGGTGATGTTGAAATGCCATATCTTTATACAAGTAGAAAACAAGCTAGAGGTGATGAAAAATTATGTGTTTTTACTTTAGATGAAGTAACAGCAGAAAAAGCACGTGAAATGGGTGCAATAGTTGGTACTAAGGAACTTGTACGAAAAATTGAAGAAAAAGGACCAGAAGCTATAAAATTTACTAAATTAATTACAACTCCAGAATGTATGAGAATGCTTACACCTATTGCTCGTATTCTTGGTCCAAGAGGACTTATGCCATCACCTAGAAGAGGTACTGTTGTTACTGATTTAGATGAATATAAGAAAAAATTTGCTTCCGTAGTTACTATTAAAGGAAATGAAGCAAGACAAATTGTTGTTCCGGTTGGTGATTCATCATGGAGTGCTCAACATATTGTTGATAATATTTTTGCTGTTTTAAATAAGATAAGATCTATACTAGATACACAAACAGATGGTTCAGGTGGTGTAAATAAAATTTCAAAAATTACCTTAACTTCTACTAAAACTCCTGGTATTGTTATTAAAAAGTTTCTTTATGGATTTTAAATTATAATTGATGTAAATAATGATGAATATGATAAATAGAATCAAAATTAAATTATAATTGGTGTAAATAATGATGAATATGATAAATAGAATAAAAATTAAATTAATATTAATGATGAATATGATAAATAGAATCAAAATTAAATTAATATTAATGATAAATAAATAATAAATATATACAAATTAATTTGATTTAAAAACTGCTAAAGCTGAATGTTCTGCTCGCAGTAATCTATATAATCTAAATATACGCATTTTGTAATCAACATTATTATTAGATAATAAATTTTTTGTAAGCATATTTAAGCATTGAATTAACCGTGTCCGTAGACTTATGAAAAGTTCTTTTCTTGAAGTTATTGCCGCTGGAAATTGTTTAAATGTTTCTAATTTTGTTAAAACATGTATATATTCACTAACCGTTTTTTCACAGTTAGTAACAAGTATTTCTGTATCTTTTTCTTTTTCATATTCCTCTGTTTTGAGACTACTTTTTTTATTATGATTATGATTATTAGTATTAGTATTATTATTATCAGAAATCTTTGAATAAACTTGAATGGTTCTTTGTAATTCTTCTATTTTGGTTTCTAGTTCAACAATAATTAATAGTAAATTATAAATATTTCTAGCATTTCTTTCTTGTTCAGCAGATATTTTTCTTTCAATAATTGCTGTTTGTGTAGACTTTAAATTTTCTTTTAAATTATTTTCTAAATTAAATAATTCCCTTTGTACACTGACTAAAGATACCCTTGCATCAGAAATTACTCCTTTTAAACCACCATTACCAAATTTATTTAAATTTGAAACTGATGTAGTATTATTTTCTGTATTTGATTCAGATAAATTATCATTTGTAACTGATTGTGCTATTTCTAATAAACTATCAACTTTTGATTCTACTGTATTTACTAGATCATTTCGTAATAGATTTAACATAGATCTTAATTCTGATCTTAAATCTGCTAAAGTTTGATGTTCAGACTGTGAAAGTAGAAATTTTTCTGCATCGAAATTCTCCACATTAGTAGAAAACGCATCTCGTGTTATTGGTTCTGGGAATGGTAGACCTAATTCATTCAGATTAGCCATTTTGGTTAATTATTTCTTGTTTCTATGATATTATTATTGTATCTACTATTGGATATACTATTGGATATACTATTGTATATACTATTGTATATACTATTGCATGTGTTTTACCGTTGCTTTCTTAATACGTGTTGATTTACCAACTTTTATTTATATTACTATTATTACTATTACTGTTTATTTATAGTATATTTTAAATTATTCATATATTTATTATTTTTATTACTATTTATTTAATACTATTTTTATTATATGTATTATACATTTATTATGTTTAAATTTTATAGTATAATTTAGTATAGTGTACAATATTTTACATTCCATGTAAATTTTACAATATAATGTACTATAATCTGTTTTTATCATTATATTATTATTATTTTATTTTTTCTACTTCAACTCGACCTCTGCATTTTATTTTTATTCTCAGTTTGGGACTATTTACTCGTTATCTACTATTGACCATATTGAGTTTTTTTATGTTATATATTTTATTATTTGTATTATTTGTATTATACTATATTATTTATATTATTCTATAAAATACTATACTATGTTATATTATCTTAAATTACATTATATTATACCATATTTTGTCTTTAGTATATTATATTATATTAAATTTTATTAATTATACAAATACACCATATTTACTATGATAACATCCTACTTATTTCCTCCTACATTATTATTTACCTTTATTTTTAATCCAAAAAAACACCAGCGTACAAATAAACTTTGTAGGGTTCATTAAATACCTTGGCGCTTCTTTTGAACAGATCTGAAGACCAATGGTGCAAATAGTATGCAGATACACATAGACACGAGTATACATATACATATATATACATATATATACATATACATACACACACATACACACACATACACACACATACACCATAGATAGCATCTAATCCACCAACATTCCACATGTTCCTAGCAAATCATTCATTCCCGAAAAAGAACCCCGGACAAGAACATGAATATGCGAGATTGAAGGAATCGATTGTAAGGATTTCCAGTTTCTAAACCAAAGAATATTATCCTCACCTGCACCTAAAGATTTAATATTTTTGTATTCAATATTCTTTTTAATAAATGTATTTTCTACATATTTATTTATACGATCTCTTGCCCATGTAGATAAATCCCCCTTTTCTGTACCATCTGTTGGTATTGGAATTTGTGTCCAAACAACCAAATGATGAACATCTGATTCCATAGAATATGGGAATGAATTTAAAAGAATTTTTACTCCATTTTCTTCACCTTTTTTAAATAATTTAGTATAATCTGAATTTTTTAAATCTTCTAAATTTTTTAAATCCACATTCCATCCAAGTTTCTCTTTTAAAATATAATTCATTATAGTCTCATGTTCATCTATTATTTTTTTCTTCCATATTTTATACTTTTTTGATAATTCTTCACTCCTTTTAAGACGACTTAATTCATTTTTTTCTACCAGTTAGATTCATGTAAATAACTATATTATTTATTTATAATACAATATAGTATGATATAATATAGTATAATATAATATAATATCATATAATATTAACTCTACATACAATACAAGTTTATGTTCTATTTACTTGTTATCTACGTACTAACAATTTCATTTAATTCTTCCCAACTTAAAACCGTTTCAGTTGTTTTTAAATCTGCCATTTTTATATCAAATATGCACACAATTTTTGTAGCATTTAACAATAAAAATAATATAACAATAATAATAATACAATTATTATCTTATAATATGTACTGCTGCTTTTTTCTAAATATTTACATACAATTACACATTTACTACCAATTACTTCACAACCATGCGTTCAATAATTCAAATAAACAACAAACAAACAAAGAATTAGTAAAATATATATACAAAGGAATTATATATAAAATGTAATAAAAATATACAATATAAAAACAATATTATAATCAAGTATTAATATAAATATTCGTTAAAAATTATTTATAAAAATAATTTTATAAAAGTAAATTAATCAAAATACTTTAATCAAAATAATATAATAGAAATTTACAAAAAATAGTTAATAAATATTCTACACAATATTATGGCACAAATGCGAAAATTAACAATAACAAGTTTCCGAACCCTTATGAAAAAGGTTCCTGTAAAAATACAATCAAGAAATTTAGCTAATTTTTCATTCGGACATTATGTAATGATCCCTCCAGATTCAAAAGGACAAATACATTTATATAAATCATTACATGAATTAGACAAACCACTTAATATAAACCATACAAATGCTAATAATTACAGCTATAATAATAATATTAATAATCATACAGAACCTAACTACAAAGGATCAAAAACTAAACAAATATTAATAAGAGAAATCTATGAATTAGGAATGATTTCTATGTTCATGGCTATCTTTTATACCGTATCTTTTTTAAATTCTGACTCAGAACCTTCTTTCCCTTGGTTACACTTCTCAAATTCAAATGAAAAATTTCCTCCCGAACTTGTAAATACTTTGGAAAAAATTCTTGATCCAAATGTTATTGCTGGATCACAGACTCGTCGATGATATTTTTACTATATTTCATTATTTGTATATATTTTGTGTTGTTATGTATTATTTGCGTATTTTTTGCATTTATCTATCTATTTATTTACTTATTTATTTATTTATTTATTTAGTTATTTAGTCATAGATAAACTCATAATTTATTAATCAAATTTGGTATACATTAAAATAACATAAATCAAACAACAACTTGTAAACAAAATAATAATAAACTTTGAATGTTTTTCAAATAAAACCATGAGGAATTTTTTCCCTTCTTTCTTTTTTATTCTCCTTTATTCGTAATTTGTTGTCATTTTCCTTCACTCCTTTATGAATATATCAAAAGACCTGCTTTCTATCCTCTATCCTTGATTATAAATACACATTAATATAAGGAATACATGAAGACTATCCGCCGCATCTTCCTTTAAATATTATTATTATTATTAGTATTATTATTATTATTATTATTTATCATTATTATATTATTATTATATTATTATATTATTATATTATTATTATTGTTATCATTCATCTCACTATTATTATCCTTTTATTTTAATTCTTTTTTATTTCCAATATCCTATTGTTTCACTCAGCTTCTACGCTTAACTCATCACTATTTCCGTAAATTACACTCCAAAGACCCTTTGATTTATGATCAACAAGTGCCATTGGGTCATTTCTATCTTTCGCACCCATCCATCGAACACCAGGCGAAAATGATGTAATTGGTAATATGAGTATATCTGATACTAATTTTGGTTCAGTTAAACCAGAAACATTATGCCAAGTAAATGGAGTATATAAATTAGATTTTACCTCATCGTTTAAATAATCAAAAATAACTGAGGTCCACATTTGTACACCAGTCCATTTCATAATTTCATGATTAGCAGTATCTTTGTTTTGTGGTAAAGTCAATAAAAGAGAGTTTCCTCTACCGGAATAGGCTCTTTGATTATTAGCATTTTTCTTTTTGTAAAGATCCATTTCTTTTTCTGCTGCAAGTTGCAAAGTCTTTTCCACAATACGTGAAACAACTTCTCGTAATATAGGATGTCCAGGTTTAGCATGTATTACCCAATTTGCAAAAATAACTTGTCCACCTAACCATAAAATCCAATCCTTCGTATCAATATCAGCACCGACTCCAACGACTAAACCTACATCACGTAAATCTACAGACATCGGTGCCCATCTTTCAACCGGTTTTAAAGCTTCAGTATCCAAATCAGCATAAATCCCACCACGAACTAAAAGAATAAGATATCTAAAAAAATCTGCCTTCATAAGAGAGTTTGGCAAAAGTTCATATGTGCGAACAACGTCCGGTACATGTCCATACATCGCTGATACAATAGTAAAACATTGATCATCATCAAATATTTCGTGCATAAATCTTCCATTTGAACCACCGTTAACAACATCATCCCAACTTTTCATATATTCTTTATATCTTTGTTCCATAGGAATACTATATCCAGATGTAGGCCTGGTTTGCCATATAAAAGCAGGAAACTTTGACTTTTTTTCATAAGGAAATAAAAGTGCGAGTTGTGTACGAATATCTGCATTTTTTGGAGGAAGTGATAAATATTTTACTTTTTTCCTTAGTGATTTTATTTCAATTTCTGTTAAATCTATCTCTCGACTATGTTCTTCCCTAAGTTGATCAATCCTTACATCCTTTGCTCTTATAGCATCTTCACCTCTTCTTCGTTCCTCTTCATATTCTCGTTTCTGTGCTTCAAGTCGATTATTATAAGACTGATTCACATAGCCTAATATTATAAAAAATATAACTGCAGCAACTATTATTGTTCGTGGCAGCCTATAATTGACTGCCATGGATGAGGTTTTATTAATGTTAAGTATTTTTAATATTTTAAAAATCTGTACTATTTTATTTTTTTTTATTATTTTTTACTTCTTTTTATTCTTTTTTTATTTTATTTTATTTCGCTATTCTTTTGTTCTTCTATTCTTTTTATTTTATTTTATTTTATTTTAAATTCTTACGTATTTTTATTCTTCTTGTATTTTATTTTTATGCTTATTTTTATTTTTAATTATAATTTATTTTTAATTTTTAAATTTTCATTTTTCTTACCGTTTCGTTTGCAATTTGCTTTCGTTTTATACTATAAAACAAAAAGACACTAACAAATTATACTCTAGCTTTTTTTTAAATATTTGCACATTTGCATAGCAACAAAATAGTTGATTGATTGATGGTTTTTTTTTTTTTTTTTTTTTTTACAAATACAGAATAAAATAATTTTGTAGGGGAGATTCCACACTACAAAACAATACAGATATACTCTAATAAACAACAAGTGAAATCGAAATAATAAATAGAGTAAAGATAGTAATACAAATATAAGTAATAATAATTATAGTGGCTATTATTCGATGAAGCGGAAATAAAAAATAAATCAATGAGAAACCTTAGCAATAATATAAGTAGCAAGCATTTGTTATTATAAAAAAATGACTTAGATGATCTTTAAATTCTAAGAAAACATAAATAATAACAAAATAACCAATAATTAATAACATAAAAATATAACAAATAATAATATCACAAAGATAATAACTGTCAAAATGACACGTCAAGCTCCACAACTGCAAGCACAGTCAAAAAATATAAAGAAAAAATCTTGAGATGTATAAGATTGTAAAATGTAAAACGTAAAATGTTAAACGTAAAATGTAAAATGTAAAATGTAAAATGTAAAATGTAAAATGTAAAATGTAAAATGTAAAATTATAATAAAAATTTAATTATATCGTATATAGTATAAACAACGTTAATCCAATAAAAAACAAACACTAGTTAAAATTAAATTAAATAAACAAATAATAAATAAAACAAACCATAAAAAAAAAAAAAAACAATGCATGCCTAACAAATAAAATCTGTGTGGGCATCTTGATGATTAAAATTAAACTTATTTTGATAAAAAAAAATCCCCAGTCATCCTAGAAAAATCTTTGCCAACAATTTGCGAAACCGAATTAATACTATCATTAATACTTATGCTTGTTTTAGCACTAGAAGGGGGTGTAAATGTTCCTAGCGGAGTACTCAATAAATTCATTTGACTTAAAAATATATCACTATTGTTCTTTGGAAAATTAAATGTTGATTCTGTATTAGAAATAGATTTGGGTTGGTATTGTCCAGGTTGTGAAAAAATAGAACGTATAGAAGTATCTGATAATGATGTTGGTGTAGATGTAGAAAATCTTTTATTAAAATGATTCTCATTATTCTTCGTCGATTTTCCAGAGATCACTGTATTAAACAAATCTGAAGGATTCTGCTTATTACTATACAATGAGCCCAAATTTGAAGAAACGTTCCCAGAACATCCATTTGAAGAGTTTGCAAAAAAATCTCCAAAATTGTAGTTACAATTAATACTGTTACCGTTGCTGTTATTATAATTATTGTTATTATTATTGTTAATTTTATTAAAATCATAACCGATGGGCTTTGGACTAAAAACTCGAGAGTTAACCTGAGAAGAAGTAAGCGGTACAAATGGAGCACTACTAACATTTGTATGTGCTTGCATATTTGAATTAGTACGATGAATATTTGTTGATGTTGATATTCCCGTTGCCAAAGCTGTTGTTGATCCATTACCACCCATACTTTTATTAGGTGAACGAGCGCGTGTTAACATGGTATTCTGATACAAGTTATTTCCATTGGTATGAACCAAGTTACTATTATTATTGAAGTTGTTTATAAAAAAATTATTCTCGTTCTTGCCACCAAACTCATTCCTTGCGCTTGTAGATCTTTGAGCCAATAAATTTTGAGCTCCTTTCTGTTGATTCATAGTATTCACGTTTGATTTTAAGGAATAACTATCCGACAAGGCATTTGAAGAACATGAAGATATTGATACCAAAGAAGAAACGGGAGACAATGCTGGTGAAGGGAACAACGGAAAAGAATAAGTAGAAATCATCGGTTGAATAATCGGTTTTAATTGAGGGATTAAATTATAAAAACGAGAAAATAGTTCTGCTAACGATACAAATGTCTCAGAATACCACATTTCGATAAAAGATTCAAAATGTGACTGCAAAACGAAAAGAGCATTTACAAATTGCCTAGATTCTAATGTAGGTGCATCCAAGTTTTTATTTTTTTCTTCCATATCAAGTAATTTGTTTAAAAAGCGAATTGTGAGCAAGCAGTATATCTGACTACCAAGACTATTTTCAAACAATTGAGCTAAAAGTATATATATACCATTTGGAATTCGCTTAGTAACAAGCTCCAAAAATGCAGGTTCATAAAGCGAACTTAAAGCTATATATCCAGTGTATGATTTTTGTTCAGAAAGTTGGAAAAATAGTTCAGCTTCAAAATATAAAAGTAACGCTTCAATTTGTGCATTTGGCATTGAAATAATTCCTTGAGAATGATCAAAATCAAGAATAGTTAAAAGCTCAGAAGGATCAATTTCAGCTTCATGAGCATCTTTTATATCATACTTTTCAATTATTGCATTAGCATCTGCGTTCGCATTACATTTATTAGATCTTGGCTCTGTATAGATATGAGAGAGAATCTCATGCAAATTTAATACTAGATATTGCAAATTCGACAACAACTCAGCATGTGCCTTAAAAACGCAATTTGGATCATTTTCAGCAGAAATACGGAAAAACGAGTTTTCAAAGTTAGTGCAAGAAAAGAAAGATCGACGCGGTAATTCTGCGAGTGACTGTAATTGCAAACAAGGTGTTCTTATAGAGACGTAATCATCGGAAATTGAAGACATATAAGTAATCGAAAGATTTGCGAGCAAAGCAGTAAAAATTTGTGAAACCGAGTAAAAGGACTGCATTTCTGAGGTGAGTACCATTGTACATTTGGTTAATGATTCAATTGAAGAAGACCAATTAATTGACATTTTATTTAAAACAATCGCCAATAACTTTTGATTTGAAATCAATCTAGCTAGATAAGCTGAAGGTGAAACATATAAAGAAGAATAACTCGACAAAAGCTTACTTGATATTGGAGAAGGTTTCGATTCAATTGAATGAATTAAAAATTCAAGAGGCAACGCAGCAGGCTCACATGAAAATTGAAAAATATCAGATGACGCCTGAGTAAGATTTAAATACCGCGAAATAATTGATGTATCAGAGTTTGAAATATCAATATATGAGGAAAAGCATGAAATACATTGAACTACAACGGAAATAAAAACAGAGGAAAGTTGTGCAATAGACGAATAAGATGAATGACAAAGAAAATCTAAAGATGAGAGTAAATTAGAATTTAAAACAGATAAGGAAACAATTTCAAGATAATTGTAAATCATTCTGTCAGTTTTTTTATGATTTCCATTTTGCATTGCTTCCATGAGAATTGAGTTTAATAATTTTAAAATATTTTCTAAAGGTTGTGATTGATTAGAGTTAGAAATTGAAGATGAAGATGAAGATGAAGATGCGGAGTTCGAAAGGGTTGGTAAAACAGCAACAGCAAGTTGCTTAGATTGAGCGAAAATGTCAGAAATTTTTTTCATGGTGAGAACTAATTGCAAGGGTGAACTTATAATAGTAGGAAGATGACTTGGATTAGTTGATGCTCGAGAGAACAAGTCTAAAAATTTAATTGAGGATAAAACTCCGTACGGAAGAAGATTTGAGTCTTTTTTGGTAAAATGAGAAAACTCATGATTATTTGGAAGGAATTGAGCAAACAAGGGATGCAAAACATTATCATTGGGATTAAAGTTTGATGTAATTTGATCGATGGCAACGTTAGAAATAGATAAGCAAAGATAAATAATGGCAACAATGTTTATATATTTTTGATAAAATGGCGAATAATTGATTTGATGACTACTGTGATTGTTGCCAAGAAAGAAATAAGCAAACGCATTTGGAACCAAGTTTAATAAGGATAATAAATCGGATTGAATAACTAAATGTTCATAAGGTTTTAAGTCAAGATCTAAATGTACCCTATTTCTTTCTATACGACGAATAGATAGCATCGTTAGAGTAATATCCTGCAGAGTGTTTAACACTTTTGAAAGTCGAGCGTGCATTTGATTGTAATTAGCAATATTATTTTTGTTCCCATTCTTATTGTCAAAGGTATCTAAAGAGTTTGTAGATTGAATATTGAGATCAGTTTGAAAAGGAAGCAAATGTTTTTTAAGAGAATTCAACAAGCTGACAAATTCAAATCTGTATTTAATAAGACAACATTCAGAATTAGAGTGGTTTAAACAATACAAACGGGCAGCATCACCATTATTTAACGAAATATTCTCTTGCACAAATTTACTGTAGGTATCATTAGAGGAAATCACGTTGTTAATTGAAGACATTGAATGAGAGAATTTAGTCAATTGACTCCACATAGTGTTACATTTGTTGGTATTCAAATCACGAGATTCTGCTCTTTTGTTTGCATCCAAGAGAATAGCATTTTTAAACTCAGTATCAAGTTCATGTTGCGTATCGTGTACCAGTTTTTCCATCAGGATGGTTGTATCGTTGTTGCTGAGCATAGTATTAACTTATAATATAATTATTACAAAATAGCAATAATATAGTATAATATATTAA
>JAKTQT010000014.1:0-14641 GCA_030579355.1 Botryozyma nematodophila | reverse complement strand
TTAGAAGTTGCTTGCTGTTTATAAAGCATGTTTTTAAGTATATTTACGAAATGCTCTATAACTGGTCTGTATCATAAATATAAACAGTAAACTATGAAGAATACTCCTTGCATGCCAATAAAAAGCTTTATTAAGGGCCAATTATTAAAAACATCCATCAGGAATTTTAATATATTTCATACTCCAAGTAATTTAAAGAATAAAGAGAATATTAAAAACATTCAAAATGCTTAGAGTAATGCTAATCTCGTTGGAGAGGAAAACTATTGCAAGGGAAAAATGAAAATGAAAATGAAAATGAAAATGAAAATGAAAATGAAAATGAAAATGAAAATGAAAACGAAAATAAAAACAAATGCGAAAATAAAAAATGAATTTAAAAATAATATTGACAAACACACAAAGCAAAAAACAAAAGTAACAAAAATAATTTTAGTTCCTCATAGAAAAGAAATTTATGTAAACTTTACTAAAAATATTCATCAATTTAACCCCTTTTTAAGATAATTAACTACGCAAAATCACAATAAAAACATTATTTATATCATCAATCACAATAGAAATTTTTTTTTTTTTGGGCTTTGGACTATAATAACAGAGTGAAACCAAGAAAAGTCTATATTCTGTGCACTGCGTATCAAACTCAAATACTGATAACAGCACTAATAACAACGAAAACGAAAATCAAATAAATGATATCATCAATAACGCTAAAAACGGAAGCTGGCGTGTCTTGCAGATTTTCCATGAATTGCTATATAATATAGATGACTACAGAGTCTCAGTTTCCAAATTTGATACGGATGTTGATGAAAATTTATCAAAACTATACAAGACTTTCTCATTCTTTATAAGAACTATAAATTCCACTCAAAATCATTTCATAGATGAAATTATGGTCTACGATTTGAACACCATATTTGAAATCATACATTAAAAAGTCTTTATAAACCACCATGATTTAACTACACTATTGAAAATTCTGTCAAACTATTCACGAAAATCTGATACATATTAAAAACTAGCAACTAAAAATTTTAATGCCACTAATTTCAATCAAAAAAATGAAATAGATAATAATACTAATAATAATAATGACGATGACGTCTTTAAAGACACCAACGTTACAGAAAACAATGATGCGAAATTATATTATATTATGCATTTACTTTAAGAAACAATAATAATATAAATGCTCTTAATTTTGTAAACAAATATCCCTCTTCGTTGACCAATTAGTCAAATACGCATGCAAAAATACTTTTTTTTTCATTTCCTACTTTACTGACATTTTTTGTTGTTGGATCGAAAACACAAATATTCAAATAGATTTATAAGTACAAATTTTTCTTTTTTCTTTCGAATCTAGTTTACGCAATCCCAAACCTTTAGATTTCAATTTGGATAAAAATGCAATTCAACAATCAAAAAAAAATTACCAAATTTTTATTTTATCTTTTTGTGCAACATTCTTTAACAACATTAGAAATAGCTATTCAGTTAATTTGTCTATACAGAGTTATATTAATTTTTTATCAATCTGCAAACTAAAAATAAAAATGAGTTAGAAAATTTCTCAATTTTATCATATTTAATATTATATGATGCCATAAAAAATTTAAAAAATTGATCATCAACACTAGTAATAGTAGTAATAGCCTTGTTGACAATACTAATAATAATATTAACAATATTATTCCACATCCAATGCTTTTTCATGAATTACTTAAATTCCGCATTTATTTTCATGTCGATTTAGGCCCTAATGGGAATTTCTCCTAAAGACAACCAGTTAGTTTTATCAGTTGGGCAAGGTTCTGGTTTACTTTCACGAACGAAGAAAGCTTTTGGCTTAATTACAAATCTTTTTGTATGTACTTTATATGAAAACTAGGAATTTCTAATTATACTCACTGATCACCTAATTTCAAGAAGTAAAATAGGTAAATTCGTAGATTCTTAGACACTCCAGTTGTCGATGGAGGCTTTAATTGTTGGTAACTATTCTTTAACCACATTAAAAACTGTTTTCAAAGAATTTATTGTGTCTAGACCTGCTAGATTACCAAAAAATAGAACTAACTATAATTCGAACATAAATGATTCTGAACAATTAACTAATTATGACAACTGATTAGTAAACCTAGATTATTTGTATGAATATATGGATTAAGCAACAATTCCGAATGCTAAAATATTTGTCTTATTAATTAAAGGCAACTTAGATGCAGATGACTTGTTTACAGCAATTAAATACTTTGAATTAGCAAAGATTAGGTATCTCATGGGGTGATAAACGAAATACTAAATAATTAAATGTTTTATTCGATCTATTATATAAAATATGTACTTCTCCAGATACTAATATTCAAGTTGTATTAGATTGGTATTTAGCACTTAGAGTTTATACATCACGACTCAATTTAAAAGCAAAAACTGCTTTTTTTGAAGTCCTTTTGAAAAATAATAAAATATCTAAATTATTACATTATTTAGGCCAAAGTACCAGCAAGAGAACTGAACGAGTTTTATCATAAAAATGGTATACTACAATTTGATTTTCATTCTAGAGATTTATCAGAGGCAAAAGATGCTGGTAGATTATTGCCAACAGAAGGTTCTGAATTATATTATCTATTTGAAGTTTATATTCATAGTGTAAACGATTATAAAGCCGACTTTGATGATTTATGGTATGTTCCAACAATACTTTATTCTTCTGTCTCAATTATGTTTTAATGCGATAATAGATTTTGCGATTTAAAACATTCTGAGTTATCAATGAGAATTTTCAAAGAAATTAAAAATATGGGGTTTGAAAGCGATTTTGCTTTACAACCAAGTAAAAATTTTATATAGGATACTGATATAAATTTTATGAATGCAATAATGGAAGCATATGTAAATTGCGAATTAAAACATGACGCTATAGATTCGGGATCAATAATTATCGAATCCTCCTAATAATACAGTAAACTTTAAATCTGCAAAAATTATGATGAGTGCATATACATTATCCAATTTAGGTCATTCAGATGACATATGGAACGCTTTATCATTATTTAAATTCGAACCTGACGGAGACTTTTATGCAAGCTATATTGGTGCAAATTGTTTTTCTGGTTAGTTTCTACGTGGGCTATTAATTGTGAAATATGGAAAGAAATAGTATAAAACCAACTTTAAAAGTTATAGAAACTTTTTATATTGCAACTTAATCATAGAAAGAAAATTACAGATTGAAAATTGCGCAAAGCAAAAATATCCAGAGATACGGAGCAACTGAAAAATGAAAACAGATTAGTGAAGTTATTACTGACAATACTTCTTTTATTATAGAAGGTAATACTTAATAAATGATGATTCTAATTTATGGTATAAATAATAATAATAAATACTAAATGATAATATACGTAATGCTAATAGATGAAGATTCTAAATCATGATATACGCAATAGTGATAAATAATAAAAAAAAAAAAAAAATTATAGTTACTAAAATGCTCATGGAGTATCAGCTATACGGATAACTAATTTTTTTCCATTCACCTTACCCTGCTGTAATCTAACGAAAGCTTCTGGGATAGCAGATAAACCATTTTCAAGAATCTCATAAGGCATGCATTGGTATTTGCCGTTAGTAACAAAATATTCAAATAGTTTCCAAAATTTATCAGCAAATAATTTATCCTCTTTTGAAGCAGGAAACGAATTATCTCCTATGATGATTGGTCTACCAAATGCGGTGTAAGCTACAGTATAAAAAAACTGTATATCTTTTCTAAGATTAGAAGTATTATAATCATGGACCAATGTAACTTTTCCACCATTTTTACCAATTGATTCTGCAACAGCTGGAACAGATGCTGCTGATGATATTGTATCAAATGCTAATTGTAAATCATTGCTAGTTAATTTTTTAATTTTACTAGGTGTTGTAGCATCGTGATAATCAAATACTTCAACAGCTCCTAATGATCTTATTCTATCATTATGAACTGGTGAACAAACTGCAATGGGTTTTAATCCAGATAATTTTGCGAATTGAATAACCGTTGTTCCTACTGATGTTGCTCCTCCCCACACAAGTATATATTTGCCTTCCACATTAGAAAGTGTTTCACTGTTATCATTAAAACCATCTGGGAATGGAATTTTTAATGCCTGATACAATCCTTGACCAGCAGTAGTGACTTGAACACCCCATGAAGCAGCTTGTTCAAAAGAAATACCTTCTGGAATATGAGAAAATAAATGTTCTAGTAAAAGAGTATACTCAGCAAATGCACCAATTTCTGGAATAGTTTTACTTGAACCATGAACTAATCCAGAAACTCTATCACCAACTTTTACAGACGTAACCTTATCACCAATAGAGTCTACAACTCCAGAAACATCACAACCAATAACTGAATCCTGCGCACCAAATCCATAAACAGAATGCATCCAATCTGTTGGATTTACTGCGGCGCAAACAACTTTTATACGGAATTCATAACCGCTTGGTTTTGGCATAGGTGCATTTCCTAATGATGCTCCTTTTCCGGCAATCTTAACTGCTCTTATACTAGTCATTGTTTTTCTCCCCCTTAATCGTATTATTTTCTCCCTATAATTTAGTTAAGAAAAAGAAAAACAAGCAAATGATAATTAATAATTAATGTAAAAGCTTATTTAAAGTAACTGAAAATTCGTGAGTTTTTAAAATGGTTAAATCGAAGGTACTTGATTAGTTATAAATGTTAAATAATCCCTAAAGCTTATTATATATTTATAAGACTAATGTTATTTATTAATATACTTATATATATATATAAATATGCTTATTGCTCTTTTCAAAATTATGTTCTACATCTCCTATTTATATCCTTTTGAATTAATTATACACTTAACGATGAAATTGTTTCGTCGTCGGAACTGGTCGGATGTTCACATAATTTAGTTAAGTGATTTATAATTGTATATAATTAAATCATTTATGTTTTCCTTTTTAGTTAAGTTCCCAGTAGGTACATCTAACAGCCGATGAGTAAATTTGTTGTATTGATCGAGTATTCGGGTTTTACTATTGCCAGTCTATTTATTGTCTCCAGTAAAACGGTAGACTGACAATAATAAAACCCGAATAATTAATAATACAATTATTATTAGTAATATAATAAATATCAATAGAATAATAAAAATCAATAATATGATAAATATTAATATTGGCTAATAAAGAGCATGTAGTTGATGTTTATAAATATTAATGGCATAGTATATTCTACTTTTGAATGATAGTAAATGCAGTAAATTCAATAAACACTAAACATATTAAGTATAAAATACAATAGATACAAAATACATAGTACAGTAAAACAGTATACAATAAATGTATAGTGCAGTAAAACAATATATAATAAATATATAGTACTGTAAAACAATTTATAATAACTATTATATAATAAATAATATAATTTATGACTTATAATCATTTAGTATATCACATTTGATTAAAAATATTTTAAATCCATATTAGAAAAATTGACTAAAATAATTATATAAAAATATATTTAATGAAGCAAATAAAATTGCAACTTAAAAGTTGTTTTAAAATTACAAAAACCACGAATACAAGTAATTTTTTCGATATAAAATTAGTAAAAATAGACTAAAATTTAGTTTATTGAATGTTAAAAATCAAATTTATTTACTATACATCATTGTAATAATAAACGCAACTCTTTATTTTAGTTCAAATAGTATTGTTTTAACTGGAGATACCCTAATACACGCTAATCGTAACCTCAAAATTCGTTGTTTTAGCCTAGAAACACATACAAATATTATAAACCTTTTATTTATTTATTTTTTTTTGAGTATTAATATTCAAAGTCAATACTCCTTATTAAGATATGAGTTGGAGTACTTGCTATTTAATTGTATAAAAAGATCAAATTTTATTTTAATCCAATTGGATAATAATTTTTTATACAATGGCTAGAATCCTACATTTACTTTCTAAGTGAAGTGTATTATCACCATGCATAAGTCTCAGACCCGCGTTTTTTTAAAGTATTTAATTATTTTATTCTGGTTGCAAAATTTTATAGCATATGTGTAACAAATTATTTTGATGTTCAACTTCAATGCAATATTATTAAATGGTAGGATAATCTCTGCTGTTTTTTTTTTTTCTATCATTTTTTCCTTGCTTAAGTTAATATTTTTGACTTTTTTTTTTACCAAATCTATACTTCAACAAAATCACTTAGTTTAGTTTATATTAGATTTTTAAGATGGCTCATTTTGATACTTTTAATATCAATTTAGATTTTTCTGGCAGAGCTAAAGCTGCTTATGCATATAATTCATCTGCATACCGTCCAGTATTCGAATTTTCTAAATATGCAGAATATTTAGAAAGCTCTGACAGCGAGACAAGTGAAGTCGACTTTGAGGATTCATACTTCATAGGACCATCATGTAATTTAGACAAAAATTTAGATCATTATTGTGCTAGTATTGATGGTCTGGATAATTACGACGAATTAGAAGGAGTTTCAAGATTATTTGAAGAGCATTTTGACTTTAGTATATTTGAAGGAGTGGCTACTTTATTTGAATACTTATATAATTTTGAAGAGTTTGATGGAGTAGCCGATTTATTTGTGGACCATTGCAACTTTAGTGAATATGAAGGAGTGTCTAACTTGTTTGAAAATTGGTATGATTTTGAAGCATATGAAGGTGTATCTAGGTTATTTGAGGATTACTTCAACTTTGGTGAACTTGATGGAGTATCTAATTTGTTTGATGAATACTTCAACTTCAGCGAGCTTGACGGAGTAGCTCATTTGTTTGAAGATTGGTACGACTTTGAAGCGTTTGAAGGAGTAGCTAATTTATTTGAAGATCATTATAACTATGATGAGTTTGATGGTGTCTCTAATCTTTTCATAAACCCTTTTGATTTTTCAGAATTTGATGGAATTGATCATCTTTTCTCAGAGTACTTCACTTATGATGAGTTTGAAGGAGTATCTAGGCTTTTTATTAATTATTTTGATTTTTCTGAAATTGAAGGTCTTTCTTTGTTATTTGAGGAATGGTTTGACTTTTCTGATATGATTGATACTTCTCTACTATTCCAGGAACGAGAATTAAACAATATATCCAAACTGAAGATTTCTAAGAGGATAAGTCATAGGGAATCTCAAAATCAAGTAGAGCATGAAGTTGAAGAATACGATGATAACAATTATCCGACTACAGATTATGATTTAGAATTAGAAAATTATTGTGATCGACTTTTTACTAGAGTAAACAAAGGAAATAAAAAACAATACTTTAATGGAAACAGAAATGGTCGAAGGTTTATGCGTTCGTTTGAGCGCAAGAAAGACTTGAGGATGGGAAGAAAAGGTAAATTTTATGATGATTATTGAATACCTTATATTATTATTATTATTATTATTATTAGTAGTAGTAGTATTATTGCTGTTTTTGTTAATGAAATTACTTACATTATATATAAAATAAAAGAAATTTTTTACAGCGATTGCGCCAATTTTAATTATATTACAAAGTAAGAAAGTGTCTTAAACAGGCGTGTAAGAATCAAAAAGAAGGACTTCAAACGTATATTTTAATTTTTAAACAAAAAAAAAAGTAAATTGCAGCACTGACGATTCCACTGTGGTCTCCCACCAGAGTACTAAGTCAGCTCTCGACAGTTTAACTACAGTTGATCAAACGGGGAACGGTGCTTTCTATCGGATATGGCCGCAACTGAATTTATGAAAGGTCAGAATTAATCTAAGACTATTACGTATTATTGAATTGGTTTAGTTTATGATTGTCTTTTTTTTTTTTTGGCTAAAATTTCATTATTAGCTTGGCGTTAAACGTTTGTAAGAGAAAAACAACTATATAAATTTTTCTTCGCCCATATAAAAAAAACAGGTTATGAATATCGGTTAGTCTCTTTGAGATTTTCTAATTTTTATACTTTCAGAAATGTGCAATCTTGGATAGGAATTAAAACCATTCCCACTTTTATCTACTTTTAAACAGCAAATTTAAAATAGATAACTACAGTAATGCTTTACAATTATGAATACTTAGACATGACCAGGCATACTGCTACATACATATTTATTTACATATATTTAGACTACCTTTTTATTTTACATACTAAATATGAACTTTTTTAATCATTTATAAATTAGCGACAAGCTCTTTTAGTCATTTTCAAATTCAAACTTTTACAATTCATACATTATCATTTTAATAAAACATAAATATTTTGACAAAATCAATCAAAACAAATTATACTTTATCTTTTTCATTTATTGAATCACTAGAAGTTTTTTCGCTCTTTTCATTTATAGCCAAAGACACATTTAATTCTTCTACAGAAGAATTAGAATGTATTGTTTTGAGCCCAGATATATGCTGAGGATGTGATATTGGTTTACCTCTCAAATCTCCCCAAATAGCCTTTGCAGTATAAGCTAAAGCATGACGACCCTCCCATAAAGGTAATAATCCAACTATTATTCCAGATATAAATAACCATATTATTCCAACTACAATCCAACCAGTGAAAAATTTTTTAGAAAATATGTAATTTGTTCCATACATTGGCCAAGGCCATACAACTAAAAGTGCAAGAGCCATAGATACAGATAATATCCGAGCGATTTTTTGAGCACGGTTAAGTTTAATATGTTCTGGTGAAAGTTTTCCATCTGGTAAATCTTCTAAAGCTTTTTCTTCTGAATCTTCGTTAATAACTGGAATACCATCTATATCCTTAAAATCTGAATCATCAGCTTTCTTAATATTTGACATTGATTTCCAATCATAATGATCTGGTTTAATTAAGGTGATAAGTGGTACTGTAAATACTGGAGTAAGTAAAGCCGTTACATTACCTGCAAGCATTGGTATATTAGATCCAAGAGTGTCTACTGATAAGGAACCATATTTACATTTTGCTGTAACCAACCATGCTATAAGGCCGCCAGCAAGTCCTAAGAAAGGGGAAACACATGCAGCATAGATGTTACAATGCTTCCACATAATAACACATACCGCTGGGAACACACCAGATGAAATGATTACACCCATGAAAAGATAGAGCCAGCCCATACCTATTCCGCCATAATAAAGACCGGTTGCAAAGGAAGACATTACAAGAGAAAAGATGACAACTGATATATGTGTGGCATACATTAACTGTTTCCCAGTGGCCTTTGGATTTATATATGTATAATATATATCATATGTTGAAATAGTTGAAACAGCAATAAGTTCTGATGAGGTGGCAGACGTAACAGCCATAAATACCATTAATAATGCAGCAACAGCACCTCCTTTTCCTAAAAGTGCAAATGCAGCATTAGGAAGAGTATTTCCTGCACTAATTTCAGCGTCTGTCATAGGAATAGGATATGTTGGCCAATATGGAGTTTGTTCAAGAGCATGAGCAACAAGTCCCATTGTGGTTGCACAAAGCCAAGGTATAGCAAACCAAGAAATACCACCACATATATAACCAGGTAAAGCAGCAGCAGGAGAAGCGGCAATTGCTTTATTCCAATAACCATTATCTAAAAATACAGTACCGAAATTTCCAACAATATTAATTACAAAGAAAATTCCACCATTCTTTGATCTCATGGTTAATAAAGAACCTTGAGCATTTCCTTCAATTGGGTTTTTATCCTTTATTGCCATGAGCATATCATATAATTTACCTGGAGAGCCAATTTTGCTAGAAGTTCCAAAAGCGGAGATTGCAAAAACTAGAATAATTACAATAAGAGCAACAGTATGAATATAATCAGTAAGAAAAGTTGCGCGAATTCCTCCGAATAATGTATAGCACATAACACCTAATGGAAGTAAATAACAGGCAGCAACAGTATTCATACCTGTAAGATCATTAACAGTAGCAGAACCACCGGTTAAAAGCATTACTGTAACTAAAATATTTGTAAATAAACCAAAAATCATAAAAGTTATATGACCAAATACACCGAAACGAGCTCTAATAACTTCTAAAAAGGTATGAGCTTCTGGAGCTTTACGTTTTAATTCAATTGCTAAAGTTGCGAATAAAATAATTTGTACGACTGCACCTGAAGCATACCAAAAAGGACCAGAGATTCCATATTGATAAGCGACTGTTGTTGACTGTAATAATGTAGCAGACCATGTCCATGAGGATACAACAGCTGATGCTATTAAACCTGTTTTAATTGACCGACCAGCAGTTGAAAATTCTTCTGAAGTTACAATTTCATTTTGATATTTTTTAAGAATATAAGTTGTTAAAATCATTCCAAAGGCAAATACGAACCCAAGACCAACTACAACAGCGTAACCTGCGCCTTGAGGTAATGGAGGAGTATTTCCACTCATTTCGAATTATTTTTTTTTATCAAAAATTTATTAATTAAAAATGTTCCACTTTGATCTAAATGTATTTAAATATTAAATCGATTTGAGATTTGATTAATAAATTAATCATTTAATGATCAACAATATACAAACTTCCAATTCATTAAAATACTACATATTTATATGAATTTCAAGTATCTATCTATTTTACATTTGAAAATTTGAACAATAAAGAACTTTTTAGATAAGAATAAATATGGAAAAAAAGTCCATAATTTTAACTTAATTTAAATAATTGTCCAATAAAATAAGACAATATCTACAACTCAGATATGAAATTCGGTTAAAAAGGATAATAAGTACAAGTGATAATATGCAGAACTAATAACAAGGTAAAGATAATAAAAAGTAAACTAATAATTTAATAATAATAGAATAAAAATGGAATAAAACTAATGAAAAAAGTTAAAACTACTCATCTATGACTTCATTTTTTTAAAAAAAAGAAAGTTTCAACCCTAGTCATCTAATATTTGATATTAAAATGTTAATTATATTAATTAAAATACCGCAGAAAACTGTTTTTTTATTAAATTCGAGCGCCGGGCAAAACTGATAAGAAATATATTTTTTTTAATATCCTTGGCCAATAAAAACGAATTCCGTGATTAAAATAGATGAAATAATAATGTGAAGAATAAAAATAAGCAGCGGAAATAATTTGATATAAAGAATATAAAATAGTTCACGGAAAATATTACAGTAAATATTACAGTAAATAAATAAAATATTATAAGCGTAGTGGATATTAATAATAAATAAATAAATAAATAAATACATTTATTGTTAAAAATTAAACTATACATACAAAGTGTTTACAATTACTATTAATAATACAACAAATAATAAATAATAAATATTAATAACAAAATTAATATTAGTAATAAGAAATACATATTTAATACTAGCTATTCAATAATGAACATTAATAATATAACAATTACTTAATAATTAATCATAATTAATTAATAATAAATGTTAATATCGAAATTAAAAATTAGTAATATGATAATAAAAAGCATAAAATATCAGATATTAATAAACAAATAATAATATAATAAATACACTCTTAATAGTAAGGATCAATATACAAATAGAAAGTAGGAAAAATTAATAATGCAAACAATGGATTAGAAAAATCAATAGTATAATAAATATTAATAATATAATGAATGTTAGTAATATGATGAATGTTAATAATATAATAAAGTTAATATTACTAATATAATAAATATTAATAAAATAAAAATCGATAGAATAATAAATATCAATAATATGGTACAGACAATGGATTTAAAATATTAATAATATAATAAATGTTAATAATATGATAAATGTTAATAATATAATAAAGTTAATATTACTAATATAATAAATATTAATAATATAATAAATGTTAATAATATAATACGTACAACGGATTCAAATATTATTAATATAAGAATAATGAACATTAATAATTCAATAGATGTTAATAATATGATAAATGTTAATATAATAAATGTTAATAATATGGTAAATGTTAATATAATAAATGTTAATAATATAATACGTACAACGGATTCAAATATTATTAATATAAGAATAATGAATATTAATAATTCAATAGATGTTAATAATATGATAAATGTTAATATAATAAATGTTAATAATATGGTAAATGTTAATAATATAATAAATGTTAATATAATAGATGTTAATAATATAATAAATGTTAATATAATAGATGTTAATAATATGATAAATGTTAATATAATAAATGTTAATAATATGGTAAATGTTAATAATATAATAAATGTTAATATAATAAATGTTAATAATATGGTAAATGTTAATAATATAATAAATGTTAATAATATGGTAAATGTTAATAATATAATAAATGTTAATAATATGATAAATGTTAATAATATAATAAAGTTAATAGTACTAATATGATAAATGTTAATAATATAATAAAGTTAATAGTACTAATATGATAAATGTTAATAATATAATAAAGTTAATAGTACTAATATAATAAATATTAATATTGGATAATAAAGAGTATGTAGTTGATGTTTATAATATTAATGGCATAGTATATTTTACCTTTGAATGATAGTAAATGCAGTAAATAATAATAAATACAATATACAATACTTGCTATACTACAAATTAAATTGCAAAATTAGATAGAAAAACAATTCAGACGAAAAGAATATTTGGCTACTAAACACAGTATAATAGATGATAATTAAAATAATTAGAATAAATATTAGCACAGAGCCAATCTGTTTTTTAAACTTGACTTTACATTTACGTACAATTTACGTTTTTTCAAATATTTAATTACAAAATAAAAAAGAATTAAAAATATAAAAACTATCTATAATTATTATTTATCACCCGTTGTTTGAAAATCACTATCTTTTTTAAGATTATAACGGTATTTAAACTGTGATAGTGAAATCCAGTTCATGTATAAGGTATATTTTCTTATTAATGGACATTTGAATCTGATTACTCGTAAAGTCTCGTAATTTTTAATAATACAACGTAAATATGTATATTCTTTCTAACAAGAGTATTACTTTGCACATAAACTCCATCTTATTAA
This sequence comes from Botryozyma nematodophila, assembly GCA_030579355.1. Classification (NCBI taxonomy): domain Eukaryota; kingdom Fungi; phylum Ascomycota; class Trigonopsidomycetes; order Trigonopsidales; family Trigonopsidaceae; genus Botryozyma; species Botryozyma nematodophila. Next base: position 1,594 of record JAKTQT010000014.1, on the reverse strand, counting down.
AGTATTCATACTTGTATTAAATTGAATTGATTTCTTTATTTCTGTATTTATATCAAGTTACTATCAATTTTTATGTTGTAAATACAAACATTATCAAATATATATGAGAAATACATAACAATAAATAAATCTACATTACATTAATTAGATAAATCATTTTCATTTTCATTAATTATCTACACTATTTATTCGGCATCTTCAATAACTTGTGTTTGAAGTCCTTTAGCAGAAACAACAGGAACATATTGAACATATGAAAAAAGTTTTTCTTTGGCTCCTACTTCGTCATTTCTCTTTCGTGCAATACGTAAACGTAATCTGAAAGGAACGTGTTTGACACCTTGGCCCCAGATGGCTTTGTTTAATTGGGGGTCGAGACGAACATCAGTTGTGCCCTATTGGTTAGAAGGTGAATATTAGATTGCATAATTACATTCAAATAGTAAAAATTAACTGCAATAATATATAGTGTAAATAGTCGTGCAAATAATAAATTGTGTGTATAGCAGATAATGTGAAACAAAAAATGTAAATATCACAAACAATGATTATAAATATCATAAATATCATAGATAAAATATACAACAAATAATGAAATATCATAAATATCATAAACAAAATAACAAAAACACTCATATTCCATTCTTAGCATTAACTACAACTAAATCACATCAGCAAACTTACCATATGTTTAGCAGCAAAAGCACGAATTTCCTTTACAGCACGAGGAGCACGACGTTTAAATTGTAAACCATGTAGACGCTTGTGTAAATTTATAGTGTATTCCCGAGTAATAACATCGGAGATTGCAGATCGTGTCTGTTTCTTTGCTGATGGTGCCATTTCTAACAATATTTTCTTTTATTTTTTATAAATATCTTAGAACGATTTTATCAAATTCCGCCTAAACTTTTGATCTATATCAAACCAACAATGTGAATATTCAATATTCAAACCAACAAAAACGAAAAAAGTTGCGTCACTGCGTTTTTTTACTTTTTTATTTAATTTTTAATTTTCTTTTTCACTTCAACAGGACTGCTTTTTATTGGCATAGCAATATTATTTATCGTCACCATAACAACCATTTACCCGGTTTTACACCATAATTTATTTTTATACTATTGAAATCAAATTAATTAAATTATTTTAAAGGTTAAGGTGTTTGTTTTTTTTTATAATAGAAATAATATTAAACAATAATATACTTATTCATTGTATATATTAATTATAGTGTAACGTTGTATAGCATATTCTATAGACATAATAACTTAGTAGATCTAATACTATAGCACATATTGCTGAAATGACTAAAATGGCTTTAAAATGCGGAAATATCGTGTTTAAAACAACAAAAATTATTAAAAATAATGAAATAGTAAATAATAACAGTATAAAAATAATAACAAGAGGGAAATCTACATTTAGCAAAAATAACTCATCTTCAAAATATGATTTCACAGAAATTCCATTTGGATCGAGGAAAAATAGACCATTTAAAACAAAATTTAATCCAATGCATTCAGCCGGTAGTGAAGTAATTTTACCCCAAGGAAAAGTATCATTTTGGCCATCTGCTGCACCAAAATCTCCA
>JAKTQT010000013.1:3231-21203 GCA_030579355.1 Botryozyma nematodophila | reverse complement strand
AAAATGATATACAAATCCTTTATTTTGTTTTCATGCATACTTGGCAAAGCTTGCAGCGAAGTCATTTCTTGCGCTAATGGAAAAATGTGCCCTCAAGAATTTCCTTGTTGTTCTAGTAAGTTAAATCATTTGTTTTATTATATTTACCATTTATAATTTAACCAATTTTATTTCCAAATGTGCAGCATATTATGTTTGCAATAAAAAAGAAGAATATTTTGGAGGATGTGATCCAAGATTTTCATTTGAATTAGAATCTTGTGCTCCAGCTCCAATATGTAGAAATGAAAAAACTTCATTTAATAGTCTAGATGTAATCACCAAAGAAAATTCTTATTTTGGAGATTCAGACAAGATAAAATGGTTATATTCTGGAACACCTGTTATGAATAATAATAATACATTACTTACAATTCCGAAAAGAAAAGAAGGTACTGTAATTCAATCTACAAACTATGTTTGGTACGGAAATGTTAAAGTACGCTTGCGTTCTTCTCGTGGACCTGGTGTTATAACAGCAATTGTTTTAATGTCTGGAGCAAAAGATGAAATCGACTTTGAGTTTGTTGGTGCTGATCTTGGTAATGTACAAACAAATTATTATCATCACGGAATTTTAGATTGGACAAAGGCTGCAAAAATTCCTGTCTCTAATACATTTGAAGAATTTCACGTTTATGAAATTAGTTGGACACCTGAAAAAATTGATTTTTTGGTTGACGGTAAAGTTGGAAGAACTATTTTACGTGCTGATACATATAACCCTCAAACTAAGCGATATAACTATCCTCAAACTCCATCTCAAGTTTTTGTTTCTATTTGGCCTGCTGGTAGAGAAGATAGTCCCGAAGGAACAGTTCAATGGGCTGGCGGAAGAATTAATTGGGATTCAGAAGATGTTCAAAAATATGGTCACTTTGCAGCTGAATTGGACTACATTCAAATTGAATGTTTTGATGGACATGATCCTAGTGAAAAATCTTACATTTATAATAGCAGAGAAGCACTTGAAGAAAATATATTATATTCGAAAAAACTCAGAGTGAATAAAAATGGAGAATCCAAAGATTTGAATAGTAGAGCTTCAGTAGAATCTTCGTCAATTCCACCTTTAGCACCAGCTCTAGTACCCTCACCTTCTGCTAGCGTGCAAGAAGAAAAGTATCCTAATTCTACTTCTCCCGCATCAATTCCTAATCATAATTCAAGTTCAACTCTCCCACCAAATAGCATATCATTAAATTCTTCTGAACTATCAACTATTACATCTGACTCTCCTACAATGTCAATAACAATAGATGCTGAATCATATGGACGCAAAGCTAATGAACCTACTTCACGTTCATCTTCAAAGGGAAAAGGACAAAAATCTAGTTCTGGTAACAGTTTATTAGAGGACTTAACATTTATCAAACTTTTATCTTCCTTACTTACAATTGGAAGTATCATGTTACTTTTGTAATTTTTTCTTATGCTATTATATTTTAGGATTATACTTAATTTATTATTATTTAACATTTTTTCTTGTAATATATAATATTACAAGAATTTATTTATTTGATTATTGTTTAGCTTTAGGAATCAAAATATAGATGGATTAGAACTTGTTTAAACTTTCTTTTTTTCTTCATAACAAATTAAAAAAAAACAAAAAACAGATAAATACATTAAGCATTATGTGTTGAAGTAAATGAAATACATCGTTTTAAATATTAAATGAAAAGTATGATTAGAGTACCCAGTTAAAATCCAAGAGGAAAAAATAACGCACTAACGCTACCAGGTTTTGAGGACTGTAATATATCATATGAATTAAACGCCGAAATCTTTAAATTAGTATAAAAAATAAACTACTAACATAATTAAATAAACATAAGTTTATAAAAAAAGAAGTTAAAGCAATGACTTGCACATACTGTAGAGCTAGATTCTACTTGTATTCCTAAAGAGTTTAAATAACTTTTAGTTTTAGGGCCCATTAATCTTATTCTTTCCCCTGTTCCAACAACAAGAATATCTAAAAAGCGTGAATTAGTATTTATTTAATATAAAACAAAAAACAAGCAAATAGGTTAATAAACAAACCTGGCTTTGGATCGAGAATTTCAAATATTTTTAAAGAAGGAATATCAAGTTCAATTATGTTTGAAATAAGGTTGGCATTGTTTGAATCTAGTTTAATTTTCAATTTAAAAGCAAATGGACCAATTAAAAATGCAGCAAAATCATCTTGATTTGTAATAGTGGCTCCATTTGTAAGTTGAAACCAATCGTTACCAAATCCTTTTATAGTGATATTTTTTGAATTTTCTAAATTAGAAAATTCATATCTTTTCGATTCCGTAAAAGAATTTATTGGCTCATTTTTTTCATTGTTTTCGTCATTTTTATTTCCTTTTTCGTTTTTATTAACAATTTTATTAGTATTACTGCTGCTAATAATGGTATCATCATTACTATTACTACTAATGCTTTTCTTCAAGGAAACATTTTGACTAAATTTATGAGTCTGAATTAAAAGTTTTACTGTAGAGGAATTAAATCTAATTAATGAATTAATATTCCTCCTAGGTCGTATAAGCGAAAACATAATTTAATACAAGTAGAAAATATCTAATTGCAAGTTCAAGAAAAGTATATTTGTATATTTTTATTAGAAGAATTTAAAAATGTTAATTTCAAAAAAAAATAAAAAACTTTATTCCATAATAAGATTTATTTAAGATTCTGAAAATTAGCTTCGCTTAGACAACAAAATTAAACTAATTTAGCTAAAGTGAAGACTATTTACTAATTTGTACAATATTAAGATCAAAATATTAGTTTTACATATAGCAACGAACCGATCGACGTTAAAAAGAAAAAAAAATAAAATAAAATAAAATACACTCGACAAGAATCGAAAACGTATTAATTTTTTTAAAGCATTTCTTACTTTTGTATTCACATACTATATCATATCGTCAATTATTATGAATGAAGTTGCTGAATCAGATACTAGTTCACATATTAGAAAAATACAATTAGGTGAGAAAAAGTTTTTGAAAGTTGATTGAATTTGTTTTTTTAGCTAACTTTTAGATGATAAACCTTTATTGTTGGTTGTAATTATAGATACAAATTCATGGGGTTGGGCTTCTATAAAAGATAAGATATCATTATATAATGCAATTTCGTCGCTACTTATTTTTATTAATGCCCATTTATCTTTAAAGCATATGAATAAAGTTGCAGTTATAGCTGCACATGAGAATGGTGCAGAATTCTTATATCCTCTAGAAGGTCTAGTTAATGAAGATTTAAATAATAGTAATAATAATAATAGTGTTGAAGATGATGAGGATGATGATAACAATGATTATGAAAATAATGTAAATAATAATAACAATAACAATGGTAACAATAATAATATTGGTCATGTTTGTGGGAATACTTATAAACAATTTAAAAATTGTAATAGTGCTGTACTACAGAATTGTATAAAATTATATGAACAATCTACATCTTTTAAAAAAACATCTTCAATTTCAGGAGCGCTATGTTTGGCTCTTTCTTATATAAATAGGATATTTACTAGACTTCAGGATGGTCTATCGTATCAAACCAGAATTTTTCTTTTAAACGTTTCTGGCGATTTATCGTCACAATATATTCCCATAATGAATTCTATGTTTACAGCTCAAAAATTGGTGAGTATTTATTTTTTTACTTATAAGAAAATGAGTATCAGTTATTAACTTTTAGCATATTCCAATCGATATATGCAAATTCGGTGAAGAAACCGTTTTTTTACAACAAGTTTCAGATTCAACATCTGGCACATATCTATATTTAAAAAACCCTACTGGATTTTTACAGTACTTAATGGTAGGTAAATGTTTTAATTTAAATTATACAAGTTTGCTAATCTTTAGACCGCATTTTTTCCTGATGCATCCTTAAGGACACATTTGATTGTCCCTACTCAAAGTAATGTTGACTTTAGAGCAGCTTGTTTTTGTCATAGGAAAATTGTAGATATTGGCTATGTTTGCAGTATATGTTTATCTAGTATGTTTTTTATGTTTACTTGTATCATATTCAGTATGTTATTTTTCTAACACTTATTTCTAGTATTTTGCGAACCGCCACAATCTGGGAAGTGCATGATATGTAGCTCAGAATTCGATCCTGACGATTTAAAAATTCACAAAAAAAAGCCAGTCGTTTTGTACTCTATGCATAATAAACGAAGTTTAGACTGAAGACCATCTTGTGTATATTTATTGTTTTAATTTTTTTATATTTGCTTGTATACTACTGTTTCAAATTTAAAATTGTTCTTTTATTACTCATTTTTGTGTATTTTTGTTATATTATGCTATATCTTTTTCATTTCAAGAACAATTTTTATTTTGTTGTTTTTTCTTCGCGATATAAATGAAGTGGGTGTTTTTTCATTCAAAGACATATATCCTATTCCCATTGATTCAGTTGTATGTGCAAATATTAACTCAACGAAATTTTGTTCAAAATTGAGTTTTATTCCTAAAACACCTAGTAAGGGATAATTGAATTGGAGGCATGGATTTCCTATAGGTTAGCATAACGATTTCATTGTAATATAAATATTAAACTTACCAAAAATGTTGTCATTGAAAAAGGAATCAACTGTTTGAACAGGGTCATTATCAGATTGTTTTAAACTTTCAGCTAGACGAGATGCTAATGATAAAGCAATAATATCTTCTCCTATTCCGGTTGTGCAAATCGCTGAAATATTATTACACCATATTCCAGGACCTATTAAAGCAGCTGGTCCGATTCTACCAGACACACAATTTGGAACTCCTCCAGAACTGGAGGCAACTGCTATATTTAACCATTGATCAACACAGATCACGCCTACAGTGTCATTGATATCATTCTCTAAGTTTATTTTATTTATATTTTTTTCATTCTGATTTTTTTTACTTTTATTTTCATCTTCATCTAAGTCAGGAATTACATTACATGATTTGGCAAAGTCATAAGCACCCTTCCCTACTAAGAATAGCGGACTAACTTTTTCATTTAAGTGAGAATTTTTCGAATTCTCTAATAGTTTAAAGGCAACCTTAATTGGATTTTGCGTATCTTTTGGTTAGTTTATAGTTTAGAATAAGTAAAAATATAATTGAAAATAAATACTACATAGAAAATAATAAATTTTATGCATAATAATAACCACAATACATACTTTCCAATACACCAACTGAAGCACCCTTTGAGTATTTTGAACTCATTACTGAAGCATCGCATTCGATTTTATTGTCTATTGTTTTATTAGAAGTTAAACCGGCATTTGTATAAGGAGAATCTTCTAGTATTTCGCATGCTTTTACTGCAGCATATGTCGATTCAAATCCTTTTGAAAGCAACTCAAAACCACGTAAACATGATCTGAAGTTAGTGTTAAATTTTTCTGTACCTCAAATTTTTTTTTCTTTTTTTTTATTTTTACAGTCCAATTTGAATTACTTATTCACACTTTAACTTACTCTTTACATAAATTTTTGTAAACATCTTCTCTTAATGGAGAATGGATCCCAGCTCCAATATGCACACAAACAAACATTTTTCTCAGATTATTTTACGTAAGTATCGTTAAAATTTGTATGTTTAATATTTATTTTATATTTACGTATTTATTAGCACATTTATTCACATATACGCAAGGAGATAATATATTCTGTTTTAAATTGTATAATTTATCAATTTATAGATAGAATAAAATTTAAAATGTGAATACAGAGTGTAGAATAACAAATGTGGGTTATATAGCAGTAATAGGAAGTTAAAAATGTATGTATAAGATAGATAAAAAATTGAGATTTAAGATATACACATTGAAGTAGAGATTTCTAAAAAATATATAAATTTGAAATTCATATATAAAAATAAATTATTCGCTATAGAATAAAAAATAGACAATAATATATTTAAAATATTAAGCGAGGAGTATATTATAAACTTGATAATATATGATTCTACTTCAGATCTGGAATTAGAAGTCTGAAAATTCTGGAGATAAATACCATCTTTTATTCTTTAATCTTGTAATATTTTTTATTCGTATTTTCTTCTCAAATGGGACGTCTTATTTATTCCTATTAAAAAAAATTCTTAAAAAATTCATGCTTATATAAGCTAGGATCACAAACATGACCAAAATTAAATTAAAATACCTAGTAAATACAGATTTAATAAAAATTTACAGCAATTTTACATATAATGAATCATTTAGACCTTTAAAAATTCTCATGAAGTCTGCAATGAATTATAATACAAAAAACATTAAAATAACATCAAAATAACTTTTATATTTATTATACAATATATTAATAGTAATTAAATAAAAATAATAATTCATGCGTTAACATAAAATTAACGTCCCAAACGGCCTGCCAATTTTAACTTTTCGTCAACTCTTTCTAAACTAGTTTTAATAGGACCGTTAGGAAAAGAATCTAAATCATAATACAAGGGAGCTTGCTGTAATAACCATTCCGGTCTTATACAAGTGATTGTTCTTATATAATTCTTAGTGGTAAGAACAAACTCATTATATAAAACCCATTCGCTTTCCTGACCTAAAACTGAAGAAGGATGAATTAAAACTTCTTGATTATCCTTTACAGTAGTGTAAATTTTACTGCTATTCGTAGAACGTTTAGCGACTTGCATAAAATACCCATTTACCAATGCCCTTTTAATATTGGTGTAGTAATTTCTATCTTCAAAATGAGTACTAACTAAATCAATATTATTACGCTCCATTATATTTTGTAATTGTCTTCTAACACTATCAGCACTTTGAAGTGATCTGTAAGATAGAAAATGCTCGAAACACCAATTCGCTGCATATTCTTGTACTTCTGGGTTTTTATATGCATGATAAACATTTAACATTGTTAAATGATCACCGTCTGGATGTACAAATAATTTTTTCATTTCATCAGCTTTATTCCTTGCATTGTTTGGCCTTACAAAGATGTTTGGGACTGATAATAAAGCTGAAATTGATAAAATTTCATTTGAACAATAATAATTTGGTGATTTTATTAACATTACAGCCATTGTGGGGTCTAATGGGAAATCAGAAGCTAATCTACCTAGTGGAGTTAATTCACCTTCATCATCAAGACAACCAATATAATTCAATTCTTCAAGAGCGCGCATCATTGTCTCAGGTGCAGGCGGATCCATAAAATCAAAATGAACCAAATCATCTATACCAAGTTTTTTCAATTCTAAAACTGTATTTGCTAAATTACATCTTAGAATTTCTGGATATGATTGTTCAATTAGTTCTTCTTTGTAAGAATCCTCTGTATATAATCTAAAACATTTACCTGGTTTTGTACGACCAGCTCTACCAGCTCTTTGTTGTGCAGATGCCTTTGAGATTGGTGCAACAAGAAGTGACTCAACTCTTATACGCGGATTATAAACTTTTTGTTTTGAAAATCCTGGATCAACAACATAAACAATACCGTCAATTGTTAATGAAGTTTCGGCAATATTCGTTGAAACAATAACTTTTCTGCCTGGATGATCACCGTAAGATTCAGGTGCAGGTTCAAAAATCTTCTGCTGTTGAAATGGTGGTAAAGATCCATATAACGGATAAACTTTCAATGGACCACAATTTGCTTCTCTAATAAGTTCATCAGCCTCAAGTGAAATTTTTCGACAAGCATCCTCAATCTCTTCTTCACCAGTAAGAAACAGTAAAATATCACCTTTTGGTTCAGTAGCATGTATTTGAAGAACAGTGCGTAAACTTGCTTCTAAATAATCTTTTTGATATTCTGGAGTATAGTAAATTTCTACTGGGAATGTTCTACCCGGAACTGCTAATAAAGGTGCATTATTGAAATACTTTTGAAATTTAGTTGCATCAAGAGTTGCAGACATAATGATAATTTTAATATCAGATCTACGAGTTACAAGCTGTTTTAATAATCCCATTAAAATATCAGTTGCTAATGTACGTTCATGAGCTTCATCGAGTATTATACAGCTATATCTTGATAAATTATTATCATTCATAGCTTCACGCAACAACATACCATCAGTCATATATTTTAACAATGTTTTACTACTTGTATTATCTTCAAATCTGATTGTATAACCAATTTCTTCACCTAAATTGACATCCATCTCATCAGCAACACGTTTTGCAACTGACATTGCAGCAACCCTTCTTGGTTGTGTACAAGCAATTTGTTTACCAGTTAATTGTGGAATTTCATCAAACAAAGCAAATTGTGGAATTTGAGTGGTTTTACCTGAACCTGTTTCACCAACGAATACAATAATTTGATTATTATGATATAACTTTAAAAATTCTTCTCTTTGAGCATGAACTGGTAGATTTCTTCTAATTTTAAGTATTTCAAAGTATTTACTACTTAGCGGTTTATTATTAAATGGATTTAAAGGTCCATCCTCGGCTATCTCTGCCTCTTTTCCAGTGGTGTGATGTCTCACAAATCCTTTTAATGGGCCATCCATGACTGTTTCGCTAGTTTCTTCTGAATTCTCAAGATTTTCTGCTCTTTCTGATTTTTCAGATTTTGCAGATTTTTCTGCTTTTCCGTTTTCTGATCTTTCTGATTTTTCCGATTTTTCTGATTTTTCCTTTTTTTCAAACTTTTCTGACTTGGCTCGTTTTGTTGCTCGTTCTGACATGGTTAAAATAAAAATTAAAAACAAAAAATAAATTAACTATGCAACCAAAATATTTAAACTAAATAGTCTATTTGATAATTATTTGTTAGCATTCAATCCTTGTGGCTTTCTAAAGTATATTTGTTTCTTTCTATAGATAGATAAACAAAAAAAACTGCTTAATAGGTGAAGTTAGTAACAACTTACGTAACGTACTTTATAGTTAAGAGAATTAATAATGTAAAAGTTCAAAAAGGCAAAATAAAAAATTACACCAAAATGGTATTTAATTAGCACTATATATCTCAATTGAGCGTATTTTTTATTGTTATTTAATATTTAATTTTTCAACCAAAATTCAATTCTCGATTCAAGTTGTCTTGATTTTTATATATTTAACGTTTCTGAACAGAGGTAAAAAATTTTATTTGAATAGAGATGTTAAATTACTATGTTGCTATGGCAAGGTAAATAATTAAAACGACAAATAGAAACATTTTTATCGAAAAGGAATCAAATGGAAATAAAAAAGCTTGTTATAAGAAAATAAAAATTTGCTAGTCGCGTTAAATAGTTTATGCAGTATTTAATATGAATTTATATTATGTTGTTATTTTTTTATGTTGTGTTTGGTATAGTTGATGACTTTTCGTTTTATTGTATGTTATTGTGAAAATAGTTTGTAAGATTTTAATTTATTTTCTTTACCCTAGCTTTATTTTAATTATATCCTATTTTGAATAGTATGCTTTAATGATTTTCTTTTATAATCGCTAAAAGTTTAATGAAATTAAATCAATCATAAATCCAGCCCCTAAGAAGAAATTAGGAATTAGCGATAGCCACGATCAAAAATGAATCAACTGTAACTTTATGTCAATTGAAAATAGGATGTAGATAAGAAACAATTACAGATTTAAACAATAACTAGGTAGTAAATAAATAATAAATAAATACATATATTATGACTTTAAATTCAAATTTAAAGGAAAATCTCAAACAACTGAATGAATATTCAGTTTTTTTTAACAACGAAGGAACAACGATTGAAAACATAGCGAAAAACAAGAAGGAATCGGAAAAAGAAGTTGTAAAAGGAATCATAGAACTAATTAAAGATATTAATAGAAACTGTATTCAATTAGGAGAGAAGAAATTTATTCCAATTTCTTTACCAGATTTAAAGTTATTAAACCGATTGATTTCAATTTTAATAATTGAAATTGTTTATCCTAATTTAGAACCGGGGGTTGGCATTTTACTAGCAAAAAGGACTACTCTGTATGATTCAACTGCTATAAAAAAACTAAATAATATTGAAAATTTTAATAATAATAATAATAATAATAATGAATTGAGTAAAATTCGTTTAGAAAATTTTCAATATGTGATTGATAGTTTTATAGAAATTATTAAAGATAACGGCGATGTTGGAAATTTATTAATTAAAGGTCATTTTGCTTCTGATATCGTGTCTTCGTTAGCACAATTAATACATGTTTCAGAAAAAACCAATAGCAACTTTTATTTAGTTCAGTTTAAAAATACTATTTCTCTGCTCGATACTTATTCTTTAATCTCTATCTTTACTACTTTACTCACAAAAGATTCTCCTTTATGGTTTAAAAAAATATTAGCCTCAACTTTATCAAATATACCTTTGGAACGCTCCGACGGAGTGAAATCAATTTTAGAATTTGTTTCAAGATCAAGAGAAGAAGAAAAAATTGATGTAAAAAATTTACAAAGAGCTGCTGTTGTCGTCAGTAACCCTCCGAGTAGTATGTCGGTTGATTTATATTTCAAAAAAATTTCTCAGCAATTTTTAAACCTCTTATCTCCCAAAAACGGTTCCGTCGTTTTAAAATCAGTAACTTCTCAAGTCATAAATATTTTGTTTAAATCACCAAAAAAAAATTCCATTATCAAATATATAATTGGCCCTCTCAAAGAAGATATTAATCCATGTTTGAAAAAAAATTTTATAATACAAAGCGACCTTGAGAATGAAAAAATCTATATTTCATCAGGAAGTTTATCAGAATCGCTAAGCTCTATTACTATATTAATGAAGTATGCTGACTCTGATTTAATACTTTTCACTTTAAATGACCTTATTAGGCCTATATTTATTATCTACTTATTCGCAAAAAAGACACACAGAGTTATTCCAGATTGCGAAAATTTAATCGCACTTTATTTTAAAATTACTAAAAATCCATATAAATTTATAGAATTAACCTCTTTGTCACCTGACTCACCAATCAATGATAATAACAATAACTCTTATAAATGTGCACCAGATATAAATGGCGTTAAAATCATACCAAGTAATAACAGCAGTAATAGCATAGATTTAAATATATTAAAAGAAGATCCTGAACAATCTTTACTTTTATTATTGCAAGATAAGTTTACGGCTATGCAATTGCTTAGTTTAATGGAAAATTTCAATGACGAGTTTGTTAATTCGATATTTTTAGCCATATTTGAAAAATGGTTAAATTTAAGAAAATTACCTTCTAATGAACCAATTATTATTTTAAAGAATTTGCATTTTCTAGAGAGCTGTGTAGAAAAGTTTAAAGAAAAACTTATCAAATCTCCGTCTCAACTAATTTTAATGGTTTCAAAAGTGTTACAAGATTATTATGAAGAATTTTTCGATACTAATAGAGCTATAAACAACAAGCAAGAGAGTTTATCTAAAAAAATAGATAATCTTTCAATTGTTCAAGAAGAAAATAGAGATATTGATTTGAATGAAGACTCGGATGCTGATTCAGATGATGAAATAGAGGAGGAAGAATCTGCAACAGTTTTGTCTACCGCACTGTCAATTATTTCGGTGATTTTGTCTGACTATGATTCAAATTATTATCATATATCCGAGAATGACAAACGAGTATTATCGACATGGCCAAGCTTATTAAATAAGTTGATTGAAGAAAAAGCTCCTGCAGGAATTATTTCATCTGGTAAGAATTTATTAAAAATTCTTGATTCGCTCCAAATTAGTTCAGTAGCTGATAAGAGCGACTCTAATTTTAATATTATGTATGAAGCTATTTGCAATTTGAAAGATCCATTAATTCCGATACAAGCGTATGGTCTTAAAGTAATTCGGAAACTCATTGATGAGCACGATTCTTCAGTTAAATGTAAAAAATTAATTCCTTTGCTCATAAGTAAGGTTTCTGATTCGGATTCTTTTATTTATTTAAATAGCATAAAATGTTTAGAATCCTTATCATACCACTACACAGATGAAACGATTCCATATTTATTAAAATTATATCAAAATCAAAAAGAAAATTTAGATTTAAGATTAAGAATAGGAGAATGTTTACAAAGAACAATTGAAAATTTAAATACCACCTTTCAAGGTGACTTAGCGTCGAGTGTTTGTTACGTGTTATTAGAAATTATTTCTATTAAAAAAGACAAAACAAAAGACGACAATAAAATAAGAATGTCGGCTTTGAGCATTTTAGGAACTGCTTGTCAAGTTAATTTGGTTGGAATATATAACATAATTCCAAACGCTATTGATTGTGTGCTTGGTATATTGACGTTTGAAACATCGGAAAATGAAGATGATGTATTGGTTCGTCGTTCTTCAATTGTTTTATTGGGTTCTTTACTTAAAGGGATTAGTAATTTACAAGACTATCCTTCCCAATATGTTAAAGATACTCTACGTACATTAAGGTATATAAAAGAAGTAGACAGTGATCAACTATGTCGTATTCAAGCTGGAAACGTTATTGACATTATTAAGGACACGATATCTGATCAACTTATGTATGAATATTAAATTATGATAGGATACAATACGTTTATAAATTAACTAATTACAAAAAAAATATATATATTACAATCATGACATTTCAACATCCTCTTTAATTTCTTTTTCCTCTTCTTTCGTATCTTTTTTTATTGGATCATCCTTTTTTTCTATATCTTTTCCTATCCATAAAACATTATTGCATCTACAAGTTAGGGATTTTTGCATATAATTTTTACTTAGAAAAAAACAATGCTAATAAAAAAAAGAATAACAATCAATAATAATAATAATAATAAAACAGCAAATAAAAATGAAATATGGAACCATGTAAATTACCTTATCATTATTTCTCCCACAGATCCTTTTTCAACCCCGTCAATATATTCCACAGCTTCGTCTAGTTGTAGATTCATATAAGAATCTACTGATAATAAAACTCCTTTATATTCTGTTTTATTCCATTTTAAACGTACACAGACTCTTTCTCCAGTGAGTTTCTGTAAAAATGGTTTTGGATTTATTGGTGCAATCTATGATGAGTTAGAAATAAGCAAACAAAAAAAAGAAAAAAAAACCATTATATATTCTACTTTTATAAAAATTCACTTACTTGAGCAGACATATTAAAACTTTGCCAAATTTCCTTGGTTTTTCAGTTTTTTGAGACTTTTAATAGCAATTCTTTCTTTTTTTTTATGAAGTAAGTATCGTTTATTAGTTTTAAATTGTAGATAGTAAATAGATTTTTAGTTTTAATTGTGGTTTCTATGGTTATATTATATTTTTATTGCCAGACCCTTTATACAAAAATGATTTTTTAAATTACTATTATTAAATCACTGCTTATTTTTTTCCGTATTTGATATTTTTAAATATTTAATCATTTTTTTTATTTGAAAGTAAAGACGCTATTCGCGAATTCCTCTTTAGCAATATTAGAGTTTTCTTACCATATATACTACTAACACTTAAATGTGATAGCATATTATGTGTGAATATTAGAAAAAAATATATAAAAATAGTTTAACTCATCAATTTTATTAGATACTAAGTAATTAAGTATCCATAGTATTATTATTTTATATATATTTTATTTATTTTTGAATATTCACGTTTTCTTTTTATTGCAGACTTGCCTCCATGTACTTTTAAAAAACTAAATAATTAACCCTAATATAGTCGCAATTTTCCTGTTTGTTTCCTATTTTGGATAAAAATTAAATTATTGTTCTGAAAATGGTAATTTTTAGTGATCAATAAGCTTTTGAGTTTTATGGTACAATAGACAAATCTAATTATTAACCTTGTTCGTAAAATAAAGTTGTTATATAAATTTTCAAAACGCATCATACGAAATTATCTAATTTCTTAAATGACTAGCACTATAGATTTTGCCTTGCAGGATTTACTTCCTACATTGTCAGGTGAAATTCCAAAGTCTATTGTCCAATTAACTTCTTCACTTTTAAGTCAGTCGAAACTTAAAATTAAGCATTTAAAACCTGAAGAAGAAATTGCAAGAACTTATTTATGTGCACATTTAGCAGCTAAAAAGCTTTGCTCTACAAAAGAAATTCCAGTTCCAATTCCAAGATGTTTACCTGTTTCAAAAGGTTTGTATGATAATTTATATAAATTATTTTCAGATAATCTAGTTTTTGACTATAGATTAAATAACGAAATTAATAATAAAAGTAATGGTATCAGTGATAACAATGTAAAAGACGATTTAAATGATAACAATAATGACAATAATGATTACGAAAAATTTATGAGTAATGCTGAATTAAAATATTATGTAAATCGATTAATGGGTGTTTTGGGATTTGATGATAAAAAAAAAGATTTTTTTTCTTTTTTATATGAAAAGCTATATAAATCAAGTGACTCAGAAGTTAAAAATAAAATTAAAACTAACACTAAAAGTGAGTTACTTTCGCTTGTAGTTGCTATCAGTTTTTATATAATTTACTCTGGGGAAATTTTAACAGTTACAAATAAACAAAGATTATATTCTAGAATATCTGCTTTAACTGAAGAGGACGTTACAAAGCATAAAATTACTCGCATGTATGGGATTATCTCAAAAATCATAAATAATTCAACATGGTTAAAGGATTATGAAAATACTCTAATAAATGAAGCAGACAGTGGGCAATTTAAAAATAACGGCATTGGAAGCTTTAATGATAATTTTGAAAACAGTAATAATAGTAATATTAATATTAATAACAAAAATAAAAATTCACACAATGCTTTCAATACTTCTGGTAGCTTACTTCAACAACAGAAAAAAATTGCTTTTTCGTCTAGTGATTTTGCTAAAAATGCTGGAAGTATGATTGCTTATCAAATTGATTTTTCTTCACTTTTAGACTAGTTTTTGGGTGTATTTTTTGTTTCGTTTTCTTGTTTGTTTCTGTTTTTGTTTTTTGTTTTTTCGTTTTCAATAATATTTAATCTAATGCAAAGTTGTAATTTAATATTTATAAATTGACAGAACGTATTTAAAAACATCGGATAGAGTGAATAAATAAATAAATATATTATAATTATAAACATACAATGATAATAAACAAAAATCTATGTTTACTGAGGAACATTGAAAAGAGAAAAGTTCCGCACAATACCTGGGCCGTATTCTTCATAATCTTTCTTTGTATGACAATAACTCTTAAATTCACTAGTTTGAGCCAATAAGCTACCACCAAACCAAACGGCATTTCTTTGTCTTTTATGTGTAATTACTTGTACATCTAAACCTCCACTTTTAGCTCCGCTGAGTTTTTCACTTCTTTGAATACGAGCATCAACTAAACGTCGTATATCTCTTTGGAGTCTTCTACCGAAATCTTTATACATTGTAGAACCACCTGAAAGAACAATGTTTTTATATAAACCACGACGAACATCAATTGGACTCGTTTGTATGACAGTATCTACGATAGTTGGAAGAGGAGTAAGAAAATCAGAACTCATAACTTCAGGGTTAAAAAATATTTCTGGTGCCATAAATCGTTCATAACCAATATCAACTGTGACAGTACGATCTGGACCTTGTTCAACAACTAGTTTTTGGAAACGATCAGGTTCTCTATCATATCTATTAAATTCCTCAACTATATCAGGACAAACATAACAGAACTCTTCTTTTATCTTACGAGCAGTTTCCAAACTAGTATCCTTTTCACCTCTATCACGAAGGAAATTTTGTACAAAATAGGTAATATCACGACCTGCAATAGGTACACTTTTAATAGCAGACCCAATTACATAACCTTCTGCAACAGGTATGACATGTGTAACACCATCACCAGAATCTATTACTGTACCTGTGAGTGAGCGATCATGTACTTTACTTGAGGTCCATGAAGCGGCAAGAGCTAAAACAGCTTGTACTGCAATATAAAGACCTGCACAATTAAATGATTCGAACATAATCTCTGCTGTATTTTCACGATTTTCTGGTGGATTGAGCGGAGGTTCAGTAAGTAAAAAATAATGATCTTCAGGCTCACATCTTAAATATTTGAAAATTGAATTTTCCCATAATCTTTCCATATAATCCCAATTTTCAACTTGTCCATGACGAATTGGGTAATGTGTTTCATAGCCTGGTTGTTAGTAAGGTGGGTAAGTAGTGGGGTAGAATAATAAAGAAAAAATTAAAAAATTAAAAAATTAAAAAAATAACGAGAACATAATAAAATAAAAAATATAAAAATATAAAAAAATAAAAAAATAAAAATATAAAAACATGAAAACATGAAAACATAAAAAAATAAATAAAAACGAGAAGTTCAAAAAACATGAAAAACAAAACAATGTAAAAAAAAACAAAATACAACACTAACCTGGACCATTCGAAGCAGCTATAGCTTCATCTCCAATAAAAAAATCTAAATCCTCTGTTCCTCTTTTGGACGCGAGATGGCTAGAGGAACTAGACGAGGAGCCCAAAAAACCTGGCTTCGCAGGAGCTGCTGGTCTATTGCCGCCTGCACTAGTGCGGGTGGCAATAGCAGTAGGAAAAATGAATGATGGAGAGTCGTTTCCGGCAAAACCCAATTTGGTCAAACCGGTCCCGCTAATTAAAGTTAATATTATTCCCCTATCAGTAAATCAAAATCTACTTACTTGTCTAACTAGTTAGCAACGAATTATTACATAGTATAATAAATCACATAGTATATTTAAAACTATATGTTATTTAAAATAAACAAATAATTACTTTGATCCAATTCGGATTTTATTTTTATTTAAATACATGCTATATGTTTACTCACCCATAATAACGGCCGGTCTATTTGCTGAGGCCATTTTTATTGTCAACTAAGCCCTTTTACGAAATAAAAATAAAATGTAAACAAAAGATTAATAAGCAAATATTATTTCTTATTATTGTTGTTATTTTCCCTAGTATTTTGTATTATTTGTATGTACGTGTGTTTCTATATGCTATCAAATAATAGTATTCTTTTCCTCCAAGCAGGAAATTACTAAATTAAACTTGATAGTAAATAATATAATAAATATTATAGTAATTTGAGTTTCTAGGGCCAATTGTTGTTGTCGTTGTGGCTACTGGATATCACCGGGTAAAAAATAGTTACGTAATCATGATATTTCGATTGATCTTCTAGGATAATAATAATACAAGCATTTTATTGCAAAGTTTATTTTATTTTTATTGTTTGTTTGTTTGTTTGTTTATTTATATTGTATTTTTTATATTATTATTATTGTTTATTTATTTTTGGTATTACTAATCCTGGGTAATTGTTTGTTCTAGATCCTTTTTGAATGTAAACAAAGTCAAAAGAGAATCACTCAGATTAGGAAATATAAACATCGTCAAGAAAGCATCATTTCCTATTTCAGTGAATATAAATAAAATCAAAAAAATATTCTTCTGTTTTAAGAGGAAAAAAAGACCTTCTGTTGTGATTTGTTTTTTCCTTGATCTTCTTTTTTTTTTCTATTGGCTGTTTGCTTGTTTTGTTTACTATATGCTAGTAATAAACTGCATATATTTATATAAATAAATAATAAAGAAATAATAAATAATAAATAAATAAATAATAAAAGATATATGCGTGCAGGGTTTGCTTAATTTTTTATTTTTTAGTGTTGCAAGTTTATAAATACAGGCCTTTTCCCACTTTTTTCTTCTTTTTTTTTCTTCTCGCATCTCTTAGAAGAATGTCTTCGGTGAGTTTTGTGCAAAACTATTAATACAAATTTTTAAACTATGTGTTATTGTATTGCATTGCATAGTCTAAGATATAATTCTAACTTATAGTGGCGACAATTTACGTTTTTCGATTCCATACCTATCTCAGATCCCCTGGCACCAACAGAGGAAAATTTGTTTGGGGTGAGTTAATGTTTGTATGTTTTACTCCATGTTACAACTAGATTCATTTGTTACTATTTGAATATGGCTGGTTCCAATATTTGCATGCATATGTGTATAAATATATGTGTA
>JAKTQT010000012.1:16297-28430 GCA_030579355.1 Botryozyma nematodophila | reverse complement strand
ATAATAAAAATGAAAAATAAAAAAAAAAAAAAAAGAGATAGATAAAAAAAAATAAGAAAATTGAATTGAGTAATTAGTTATTCAGATAAGAAAAAAAATAAAAAATTAAGAAGTAGTGAATAGTTAAATAATATATGGGACTTTTTTTCAAACGCTGTTTTAATTTTACATACAAAAAATATGCAATATAGAAACAAATCGAAAAAATAAACCAGTAAAATCTAGAGTATCTAAATTAATGATCAATGCTAGATTAGTCACTTCTAAATATGAATTTATTAGGTAGTTAAATTATAGCATATTAAAATGTTAAAATAGCAACGTTAGAGTATTAAATATCCGAATATTAAAATACTAAAATATGATAAAAAAACCAGCCAAAAATGCAACGACATAAACATGGTCAAATTTAATATACAAAATTAAATGTATATTTATAATTATGCATGTAAAATGGTTCAGAACACCACGTGAAAATCTGAACTAAATAGCCTCATACTGTACTCATGAAAAGTAAAATAATTGATTCCCGGTTATAGAATACAATTAAATATAATAATGAAATTGGGAGTTTCAGATGCGAATAGTGTGGTATTGCGTTAACTTAGTATGTGAATGAGATTAATGCACGAATACATTGACAAATACACATCGAAGACAAAACAATATACACTAGTAAAAAAAAAAAAAAACGACAAAAAACTAACCCTCTGATGGATGCTCAAAACCGCAGTCAACCAAAGCTCTAAGCAATTCTGGCTTTAACAAGAAATCTCTAAAACCAGTTGAATGAATGCCTACATAACTGCCCTTTTTAACATCAGCATCAGTTTCTACTATTTCAGGACCAGTGCTCTTGTCGCCTTCTTTGCCATCTTTAGCTTTTTCTCCTTTTTCTTTTCCCTTGTTACTTTCTGTATTGTTATTTTCCTTTTTATCCTCACTTCCATTCGCTTCAGAGTTATTTTGAGCTACTGGAGCATCTTCTGAGTCTGAATAGTCGAGGAGTTCTTCTTCACCGTCTGCAGGCATATTGATTTAAAGGAAAACACAAGTACAATCACTGGAATACGATTGTTATTTTTACTATTTTTTACTTTTTAATAGATTTAATTTTATTGTTTTTTTTTTTAACTTTATTTTATTTATTTATTTTTATTCTATCTTATTTTATTTTATTTTATTTTTATTTTTATTTTATTTTTATTTTATTTTTATTTTATTTTTATTTTATTTTTATTTTATTTTTATTTTATTTTTCTTTTATTTTTATTTTTATTTTTATTTTATTTTTCCTTAATAAATTTAACTTATTTTTTATGTTATATTGCAATTTTTCAATTTTTCAATTTTTCAATTTTCTATTGTTTATTTTATTTTTTCCCATACTAATTCAATTCTACAATCTCTAATTATTCAGTCGTAAAAAAAAACCCAAATTTCGTTTTCTATTAAATCACAATGAAAAACTAGATTCCGTTATTATACCAATAGTTAGAATAGTTGGTATGGTAACATAAGGTATATTGTTATGACAATATATTAATACGTTTCTATGGTTATTCGATAAAGAACTCTTCTTAGATTAATTACCGATATCCAAGATTCGGTTATAAAGTTCGTCATCGTTTTTCACTTTTTATATTAAAAATTTTCTCATTTTTTTATTTTATATAAGAATTTATATAAAAAAATATTTATTTTAAATTATTATTTGAATATATATATATATATATTTTACAATATTATTATAATTCTAATATGAAATTTTTCACAATTTTTGCTGCTGTTTTATTAGCAGTTTTGAAATTATCGGCTTTTGTTCAAGCTGAAGAACCAGAAATTACTTCAAAGGTTTATTTTAAAATTGAACAAGGTGGAAAACCTCTTGGTAAAGTAGTTTTTGGCTTATATGGTAATGTTGTTCCAAAGACAGCAGAGAATTTTAGGTATGTTAGTTTTTTAGCGCGTTAAAAAGCAAATGCATTTACAAATGTATTTTCAAACTTCAAAAACATATGTATATATATACGTATATATGTCTGTATGTTTGTATATTTGTATATTGGTATATGTCTATATACGAATGCAAAAATATCTCATATAAATGTACAAACATGTCACATAAATGTGCACTAACAGACAGAGTTCTCGCTACCGGTGAAAAAGGTTTCGGATACAAAGACTCCATCTTCCATAGAGTAATTAATGAATTTATGATTCAAGGTGGAGACATTACATCAGGCGATGGCCGTGGAGGTCAATCTATATATGGAGCTAAATTCCCAGATGAGAATTTTAAAATTAAACATAGCAAAAAGGGTCTTTTATCAATGGCAAATTCAGGAAGAGATACAAATGGTTCACAATTTTTCATAACTACTGTTCCAACTCCATGGTTAGATGGTCGTCATGTAGTATTTGGTGAAGTCCTTGAAGGTTTCGATGTTATATCAAAAATTGAAAAGACTAGAACTGGTCTTCATGATCGTCCTGTAACTGAGGTTAAAATTGTAGAATCAGGGGAGGTTCGAGAACCTAAGGATGAGTTATGACTATATGGCTAAATGATTCGAACAAATAAAGAAAGGGAAAAGAAAAAAAAAAAAAGTTTTTTTTTTTTTAATATTCCATACCGATTGCAAAGATGGTATAAACATACAAATTTTAACATACGCTCACATACACACAAACATAAAAATTCACTCATACTATTATATAAATGAATTAATTTATTAACAAACATACTCTAATATTGTTGTATATAAACAAACTCATACAAATACACATACACACTCATACACACTTAAACACACATTTACACACATTTACACATACATATGTATCTATAAATGCTCCTTCATATGCTTGTTTCTACTGCTGGTCGGGATCCCTATCACTTGCAGATCCTAAAGTTGGACTTTTATGCGGACCATGTAACCTGAGCCAATGCGTACTTTCTGGTACTTCTTCGTGCAAATGGCCTATAGAGATAACTGTTCCGGAGTAGTTTCTTACTATAGATTTGCATAACTCTAAATCATTTGAAGTCATTCCGGAAAAGGCTTCATCCAGTAATAATAGTTTTGGATTTCTAACAATAGCTCTTAGAAATAAAATTACTTTTTGATGTGAAACAGTCAAATCATGCATTCTAGCTTCTGGATCAATCCCAAATGGTTCCAAAAGTTTTTTGGAATTGTCAGCTTGTTCTTCACTTAAGTTTGTAGGTACAATAAATGCTCCAGTGGGATCATATCCAGTAGCTATAGCACGCCATGCTTTTAATCTTAAAGGAAAAATTGCGGCTAACTCTGGACTTGAATTACCAATGTCTTTGTTAATTGAGAAATAAGAATCTTTTCCCACTTTCCTACGACTACCAAACAAAGAAACATCTGAACCCCACGATGCTGGATGATCACCTTTAATGATTGCTAAAATTGTAGATTTCCCAGTTCCGTTGTTACCTCTCAAGTGCCATCTTTCTCCCTCCTTAATAGACCAATTAACTGGTGCCAATACTTTTTGATTTCTATATGAAACAACTACATTATTCAGATTGACTATTTCTTTATTTGTAATATTCATTTTATTCGTATTTATATTAATGGTATTAAAATTTTTATTACTTTGTTGATTGGTTTGTTGCAACTCTTTGAGTATAGGTTGCATATAATTTAAATCGCCGTAGTATGCTAACCCTGTATCATCAGCATAAGCCACATGAGTGCACCAATTTGGTATTTTATCTTGCAAGCGCATTCCAATAGTAACATATGGATTTGGTGAGATATTAGATAGAATTTTATTTAAAACTTCTGTAGCTTTAGGATCTAAACCTAAAAATGGTTCATCTAAGATTAACCACTTTGTATTTGATAAAAGAACACGACCAATTCTAGCTCGTCTCATTTGGCCATTCGAAAGACCCATTATCCAACGATTTAATAAAGGTTGTAACTCTAATAAATTAATAATTTTATCTAATTTTTTTTTCCCCTCTTCATTATTATCTAATCTTGTGGTTGATCCAGCACCAGATCCTTTAGTGACTAAATAGTCTAAAACAGAAATATCTGTTTCACTATCTCTAAATGATTCATATCTAGCCCCTAGATGGTGTCTAACACCTTGTGAAATTCTTTGAGATGCTTTAAAGGAAAGCAGTTTTATATAGTTTTGTGGCCAAAAATGATCATCAGAAAATAATGGATAAGATCGAGGAGTTAAGTTAGTATTGTGACTATTAAAACTAGTATTT
Organism: Botryozyma nematodophila; assembly: GCA_030579355.1. NCBI lineage: Eukaryota > Fungi > Ascomycota > Trigonopsidomycetes > Trigonopsidales > Trigonopsidaceae > Botryozyma > Botryozyma nematodophila. The sequence goes on along the minus strand of JAKTQT010000012.1, from coordinate 24,166 downwards.
TTATTATTACTATTAATGTCACTATTAGAGGAAAACTCTGCTACATATTTTCCCGCTAAACATTCCAAAAACTCAGTTTTTTTCGGTCCCGTAATAACCCATTTTTCCTTAATAGAGTTTATGCTAAAATTTATAGAAGAAGTAAACACTTGCGGATAAAAATTCCCAATTTGTTTATTTTTTACTAAATTGGCATTAATGTTACGAAAAATAGCATTTTCTAATCTAATTACTTCTTTATGCATCCTATTTTTCCTTATTCCTTAATTCACACGTTTGTCAATCTTTTTACTTCCAAATTAATCGACTTCCCAATTAGAATATTCTTATTATCCTTTTATTCTCTATCTTTAACTAGATATTTATCTTTCTTTTTTTTTTGAACAACATTTGCAATTGCAGATAGGGTCTTTTATAAAACTAATTCTTGGCCCAGCTACGATTACTACAGTAATTATGGCTATCGGCAATATCGCTTGTCGGACATCGGAAATCAACGGCTATAGTGCATACCCCATAATCTAGTTTAGTTTAGTCTAGTCTAGATATGGTTTAATACTCAATTAATAATATTTTTACTGTTTATGAATAATGAATAATTAATAATTCAATTAATAATTAAAACATATATATAAACTAGATATATAAATTTGTAACAATTATAGATATATAATAAATAAAAGGATATATCTAAATCTAATTATAAATATCATCTGTAATAAATTAAAAGTTACTCATCTTAAATAAGATAATTAACTAATAATTAGCACTTACAAAGCGTGTGCAAGATGGAATTTCTCACCAGCATAAACAGCCTTGCTTCCAAGTTCTTTTTCAATAGCAAGAAGTCTATTATATTTGGCAAGACGTTCAGAACGAGAAGGAGCACCGGATTTGATTTGACCGGTTCTAAGACCAACTACAAGATCAGCAATAGTAGTGTCTTCACTTTCACCTGAACGGTGGGAAACCATTGCACCCCAACCAGATTTGAAAGCAAGGTTTGCGGCATCAATAGTTTCAGAAAGAGTACCAATTTGATTAAGTTTAATAAGTAAGGTATCACAAGCTTTCTTCTCAACGGCAGTCTTGATACGAAGAGGGTTAGTAACAGTCAAATCATCACCAACGAGTTGGATATGAGTGTTTTGTTTGAAAGAAGACCATGCAGCCCAATCGTCTTCGGCAAATCCATCTTCAAGAGAAATGATTGGATATTTCTTAAAGAGAGATAAATACCATTGACCCATTGCTTCACCAGATAAAATTTCAGGATTCTTAGCACTTTCATTTTTATAATCAAGATTATATTTACCATCTTTGAAGAATTCTGAAGAAGCAGAATCTAAGGCAATTTTAATTTTTCCGGTATAACCAGCTTTATCAATAGCAGAAACAATAAGATCTAAGGCCTCTTCAGCGGTTGATAAATTTGGAGCAATACCACCTTCATCACCAACGTTACCAGCAGAAGTACCATATTTTGATTTAGCAATTGATTTCAAAATATGATAAACTTCTGAACCATATCTTAAAGCTTCAGAGAATGAAGGAGCACCAACTGGGGCAATCATAAATTCTTGAAGGGCAAGATGACCACCAGCATGGGAACCACCATTTAAAACATTAAGGAAAGGAACTGGTAATACATATGGTGATTTAGAGTTTGCTAAAGTGGAAATATAAGCATACAAAGGAATATTCTTTTCAGCAGCGGCAGCTTTTGAAGCAGCAAGAGAAACACCAAGAATAGCGTTAGCTCCTAATTTGCTCTTATTAGCGGTTCCATCAAGTTCCAAAAGGAAATTATCAATTCCTCTTTGATCAGTTACTGGGATATTTTTTTTAATTAAAGCTGGAGCAATAATATCGTTAACATTGCTAACAGCTTTCAAAACACCTTTTCCACCCCATTTGGTTTTGTCACCATCTCTAAGTTCGAGTGCTTCATGTACACCGGTTGAAGCACCAGAAGGGACGATGGCTTTAAAATCTCCTTTTTCTGTGGTTAAAACGACAGAAACGGTTGGATTTCCTCTGGAGTCATAAACGTAATCAGCGACGATATTTTTGATACCCATGATGAATCAATTGTTATTATAGATATACTGCATGTTAGCATATGATTATAGAATAGTAATGAAAAACAAACCCATGTAAATTATAAAATAAAAAATTAAATAAATTAAAATAGAAATTAAAAACAAAAACAAAGATAAATTGAAAAATCCTATACTCTAATATATAGTATAATACAGCAAACAAGTAGTAATGTAAAATTGGAGAAATTTCGTATTTATATTACTATTATGTTATTATTACTGTTATTATTATTGTCATTATTATTGTTATTAGTCTTCTTATTAGTATTGTTATTAGTATTGTTATTATTATTACTAGCATGTACACACACTACCATCGCCACTTAATACTATTAGTTGGCATTTATACCACCAATAATCATTTGTATGCCATAAAATAAATAGCGTATAAATCACATCTCAAAAGAACCGCTAAGTAAAACAAATGGAATAAATAAAAGAAATTTTATATTTAATATAAGATGAAAAAAAAAAAAAATCATTTTAAACGTGATGTAAATATAAGTAAAATACTAATAAAGACAATGAATAATAACACTAAATAGTATATAACAACCATATTAATTTTACATTTATACTTTCTTATTATTATAATAGAATGCTATACATAAAATATATTATAGTATAAATAGGAAAAATTACATTATACTTACAATTTTTTTAATTTTTAAATTGTAATTTAATTATAATTGATAACCAAATTAATTATAATTTACTTATTTTAAATGTTATGATTTTCTATATTTATAAAAGAATTAAATTACACACAGCCGTTGTTGAAAATTTCTCATCCATTTTGTATAGTGTCTATGACAACAGGCGGTTATTAGGAAAAAAGAATGACCGATTACATTCTATTAAGTTATTGTGTATATATAAAATAATATAATATGGTATAATATAATATAATATAGTATAGCATAATATAATATAATATATGCAATATTTATGTTAAATTGATGATATATTTATAATGATTATTATATTTATATTGTATTTGTTAAATTATATATTCTTGTTGTAATAATATTGTATGTTTTTATAGTACATTTTAATTTATTTGTATAATGGTTTTAATGTTTACATTACAATATACAATTAATATCTGACGTAATGCACGTGATTCACATGTTTACATTATGAATGATTTTCGTTGGGATTACAATTGTAATTAAGAGAATGATAAAAAGATAACCAGATATGAAATATAGTGTGATATTGTGTATAGAATATAATATAGTTAATAGTGTATGAATATTTAAACAGTAATACACACTACGCTTAAAAATTAATTCATATGAAAAATTAGTTTAAATTGGTAATTTAATTCAAAATAAAAATTAAAAATATTCAATCTGATATAGAAAAGTAAAGTATTCAATATAGCAATTCAGTAGTAAATAATACAAATGAATGATATGATATATTATGATATAGTATAGTGTGGTATAGTATAATACAATATAATATAATATAATATAATATAGTATTGTATAGTATAGTATAATACAATATAATATAATATAATATAATATAATATAGTATTGTATAGTATAATATAATATAATATAATATAACATAGTATAGTATAGTATAGTATAGTATAATACAATATAATATAATATAATATAATATAATATAGTATTGTATAGTATAATATAATATAATATAACATAGTATAGTATAGTATAATATAATATAATATAATATAACATAGTATAGTATAGTATAGTATAGTATAATACAATATAATACACATACACATACACATACACTCACACATAGACGTAATGTATACTCACTTGCACATTATATTATGCTATATACTTCATCATAAATAATACAATATGAAACAGGGTAACACTCTTAGTAATATTAACAATAAATTAACCTTTGTATGGTAAACAAAAACTTCAATATCAAACAGAAAATAAAATGCATATAAAATATAAACAAACAATTAATAAAATATATAAAAATATAATAAAGCAATAGAAAATAATATAAGGTTACTATGAGAGTCACGCCGCAAGAAATATTGCAAAAGGTTATTCAATCAGTTGGATATGATGGCCCGAATGGTGAGTATTTTAAATTGTTATATTATAATATATTATATCATGTTATATATTCTATATCATAATTTTACATTAAAATACAAAAGATATAATCTATAATATCACTAACTATTAGGATCATCTTTGGACACTCTATGGTCTTATGCTGCTCAAAGTGTACCATTCTTCGATGAACAATTTAAACCAATTTTATGGAAATGGTTGCTAGACTCAAACGCAGTTTCAATAGATTTTCAACCAAATGTTAATATAGAATGTATCGATATAAATGACATAAAATTAATTGAAGAAAAATATAAAAATACTATCAAAATTAAAGCAAGTGAGGAAGTTATTCTTCAGTTACTTACAGGAACTAGGGAAAAAAAACCAGAAATCACAACTTTTCTTTTAGAAATTCTATCTTGTGTAGCAACTAGTGGTCCCAATGGTAAAACCGTAGTTGAAATTTCACATATAACAAATCAAGATCCAAGATCTTTACATGCAAGAGTATTAAAACTAATAAAATTAGGATTAGTTGAAAAATTTCCAATATGTGTAAAAAGTCAATCAACAAATTTGATTATTTTAAAAACTTTTGTTGTTCAAAAGCAAAAAACTTTAAATTACATACCATCAGCAACCCTACGGAAAAAAATAATGTATAGCTTAAAAATCGCAAAAAATGGTATCAGAGAGTATCAAGATTTAAAATGTGAATTTGATCTTACTTCGAACAAACATAGAAAACGTCTAAATAGGGCAATACATGGTCTAGTTCAATTAGGTTGCGTTCGTCGTGTGAAAATTTGCAATCAAAATGAATTAGATTTAGATGAATCTAACCAAAATAAATCAAAAAGTAATAAATTAAATTTTCAAAATCTTAACAAAATGAATATTCAACATCCTCTTCCAGGCGTGTCTTATAATTGTATCCAATACATTAAAGATTTACCCAAAAAATCCTCAGCCAATTTAGACCCTTCAAAAACTACCATAAAAAATGTTTCAGATAGTCATCAAAAAAATCTTTCATCTGAAGCTAACCATGACATTGAAAACTTTTCAGATGATAATGCATTTAACGATGATGGTGATGATGATGATGATGATGATGATGAAGACGATGATGATGATGACGACGAAGACGACGAAGACGATGATGAAGATGTTGATGATGAAGATGAAGAATATGAAGAATATGACCTTAATTCAAAAGATTTTAATGATTCCCTAGAACCTTTAAACTCCTCTTCACACTCTACTTCTTTAGTATCTCATACTACTAAGTCAAAATCTCAATATTACACTGTTTTAGTTCCTTTTGTATCCCTTTTATACAGGGCCATACAAAATTCAGGAAGCAAAGGTATGACAATAAAGGAACTATTAAAAACTACAACTGGTATTTACTACGGTAAAGTTTTATATACCTTTTTAAATAAAATTGCTATTCAATATGATCCTTCAAATGATAAACCACAACCTCCTGGCTCTATTATAAAATTTTACGAAACGTCTTCCAGAATAAATTATTTCAAATTTTTTGTAATTGAAACTTCAACTAATATATTTCAAAAATTTCCAATTGAAGTATGTGATACTGATATTATACCTGTAAAGCTTTCAAGATTTCATTCCAAGTGTTCTATAGAAGACTTTGGCATATTGCCTGACATTATTATTGAAAATGATAGTGGCTTATTATTTATTAATTGGTCATCAAGTAAACAAAATCGATTTTCAACAATTAAACTTGGTCGCCCTAAAAAGATTTCTAATAATGATACTACAAAAAAAGATGACACGCCTAAGCGAAAGCGAGGAAGGCCGAAAAAGGATTCGTTAACTCCCCTGAAGAAGCAAAAAATTGATCAATCTAAACCAAATGATGATTCAGATAATTTGCAAAATACCCAGTTACAGACTACAGTTGCATATACTCCTTCATCTATTCATACTATAGAAAATCAAAATCCTTATTTCCCTAATAATCCAGTTGAAAATAGTAATATCCAAATGGCTAGTAGTTCCAGTACAAATCAAAGTAGCCCTATTGCGTTGGAAATCCAAACCGGTTTTGTGGTTGATCCTGCAATTATCAATCCAATTAAAGACAATGAAAAAAATAAAGATGTAAACCAATCAAATATTTCCGAAAATTTCCCAATTACACAGCCAGATACTTTAAAAGTTTTGAGAAAAAGTCCTCTTATTTCTGAAAACACTGTTCAACTTTCGGCAGATTCTACTACGTTAGAAGGGCAGAAAATATCTGCAGCTTCAAAAAAAACTATAGTTGACCCAGAAAGTAATTCATTAAATCCTACGAAATCTAAGCAATCAGATACAGTCTCTTTGTTTACTCCCAAAAAGAAATCCGCAAAGACAAGGGTCGGGTTCAACATTGTTTCAAATCAAAGACGGGAAAATATTTTGAAAATTTTGGCTGAAAATAATGGAGTTTTACTGTGCGGAGGTTACTTTGCGAAAATATTTTCGGAGCGTTTTAGTAAAGGTACATTGACTGACAGGAAAACTATTTCTCGTGATATTGATGTTTTGGTGAATCAAGGAAAAGTACAGAAAATATGTACTGTGGAATCTTCTGCTTCGAAAAGAAAGAATACTAAATGGTTTATAGTTGATCCTAAAATTTCTGTAGAGTCGGATTTATTTAAAACTGAAAAAAAGAATCAGTTAGATAAAGAAAAATTAAAGATTGCACCTCCGAAGCCTGATATTCTCATCCAAGAGTTCTACTACTATTATTTAAAGCCAGAAATGAATATTATACGTTCAATCGAGAAATCAGCTGAGAGAGCAATTACGGCAGCTAAGATAGCAAATGTTAAAGATTCTAAAAATGTTTCAGCAAAAATTTCTAAAGCTTTAATTGAAAGTGAAAATGGTTCTATCACGAAAAAAGAAACAGGTTTGAAATCAAATTCAAGGAATAATAGTAAAAGACATAGGATTTTGAGTGGATGGCTTGGAAATAGCAGCGACAAATTAACTACTGCACCAAATAATTCATCTATAGATCCTGATGATAAAGGTCTAAAGAATACTGACAAATCTTTAAACCTCGATAAAGATTCTTCAAGTCTAAAAAAGGAAACAAATAGTATACCAAGTAGTAAAGCGAAAAAGAAGGTTTCTTTGCTTAAACCACGATGCAAAGTAAAGTTTGGGAAAGAAGATGCAGAACAGTTATTGCGAACTATAGTTATATATCGGTCGGTCCATGGCCAGCAGATTGATTGGACTGCAATTGATAAAGCAATGGATGATCACAAATTTGGAGAAGACGTATTACGCTTAAAATGGCCCAAAACGAGAGAATATTATGGAGGTTCTGTTCAAATATCAAGGATTGCGGAACAGTGGGAGAAAATATATTTAGATGCATATAAAGCACGAAAAGTTCCCTTGATAGACTTGAAGAATTTTGATATTGCTTGGTATGTTAGATTTTGGAAGGATTTAGGTATTTCTCTTAGTAAATCTTTTGAAACTGTCTTGGAATTGCCAAAAAGTAAGTCAGAATTTGATAAAAATTTTTGCTTTGAACCTTTAGTTCCTACATTTAAGAACGTCAATAGTTTGGATGGAGAAATCGTTAACGGCACATGTATTCAAATTTTATCTGACGTTAATGACGATGCACTTTCTTATATTTCAAGAATGGAATTTTTAACCGC
>JAKTQT010000011.1:3294-18794 GCA_030579355.1 Botryozyma nematodophila | reverse complement strand
AAAAAAAAAAAAAAAGAAAAAAATAAACCTCAACTAAAATATATTTTAAATACTATCATAATTTGGATTCGTCTCTATTCACTTGACATGGTAGAACAACTCAGAAGACATCATCCTTTAGATATAAAACCGCTAGGCAACCTACTAATAGATCGAGAAAAAGAAAAACACAAAAGTGGCACTAAAAACGATACTGATCATGAAACTATATATATAGCTGAAAAAGGATTATTCAGCCTTCTAGATGATGAAATAATCTTTGAAATAATTTCATTACTAGAACCAAAAGATCTTTTAATATTAGGACAAACATGTCGTTTTTTTTATGCATTTACTAGATTTGATAGTTTATGGAGAAATATAATTATTGATAATAAAATTAAATTTAATAAATGGTATGGTACATGGCTATCGACATATTTCCAAAAAGATTTAAAATTACTTTCTTGTGCTGGTGTATATTCGGATGTTTTATATAGACCATTTCAATGTTCTAATATCAATTATTATTCATATTATATTAAATCCCGGTTACCTCATTTGAATATTCCAAAATTTAATAATATTTTATTAAAAGATTTTGAATCTAATTATTACAAATCACCTTTTATATTGGAAAAAAATTCTGCTTCTATTCCAACTTTATCCATTGATGACTTAAAAGCTTCTTATGGAAGTACTATCTTTAGAGCTGAATCTGTTGATTGGCCTTTTTCACTCTATTGTCAATATTTAAAAAATAATTATGATGAATCTCCACTTTATTTATTTGATAAAAAATTTTTAAATGAAGATAATTTATTTTCTAAATATCCTGTTCAAGAAATTTTCAAAAATGACTTATTCAAAGTTATGGATGATTTACGTCCTGATTATAGATGGTTAATTATTGGCCCTGAAAATAGCGCAAGTTCGTTTCATAAAGATCCAAATAGTACTTCTGCCTGGAATCAAGTTCTGTCAGGGTTAAAATATTGGATTTTTTTTCCTCCCAATATATCTCCTCCTGGAGTTTATGTGTCCGCAGATGAAAGTGAAGTTACATCCCCCTTATCAGTAGCGGAATGGTTTCTTAATTTTTATCAGGAGGCTCTTCATACTCCGGGATTCATGGATGGTATTTGTCGTACTGGTGAGACAGTATATGTGCCATCAGGTGAGTATTAGAATAATAACTACACTATAATTTTTTGTTTTTTACTTTAAAAAAAAAAATAAAAAAAAAAGAAATTTATTTGATAGTCTATTCATTCCAACTAACATTTTTTTTTTTCTGTATAATTTAGGTTGGTGGCATTTGGTTGTTAACATAGAAACTTCTGTTGCAATAGTATGTGCTTCATCTTTATTAAACTATACACTTTATAACAAAAAATAAAATAAAAATATTTACTAACATTTGTAGACTCAAAATTTTGTACCAAACGGTCAACTGAAGGCGGTACTAGATTTTTTAAAAAACAAACCTGATCAAATATCTGGTTTTCCAAAATCGATTTCATGTGATGATACAAATCCAACTAAAGTTTATGATATTTTCATTGAACGTTTACGAAACTCAGAGTATAAAGATTTGGTTGAATCTACTTTGGAGCAACTTAACGCAACAAATAAGAATCAATTCTGGTCCAAACTCCGTCAAGAAAATGATAAGGAATTTTCTTTCAATTTTCTATAACAAGAAATATTAAATGTGTATATAATCAAAATAAATATAGTTAGATGTATTATTTCTTAAAAAAAAAAACCAAATTTGATGATTTATTTCTATTTTAATTGACTCAAATTATTATTAGATATGGACAATAACGTTTAACTTTGTATGAATTTTTTAAAATTTTTCCAATCTTGTTCATCAAATTCTTCTTTGTTAATAACATTTTTAGTAATTAAATTCCCTACTAAATTTTTAACTTCCTTTTGCTCGTTTTGCGTAAGAAAAACTATTGGAACGGTAAGGCCTATAAATATGTTAACAACTTCGTTTAATATTTCCCCAGTAGAATTTGAGAGTAATTTTATAAGCTCTTGAATAAAATTTAATTCACTCAACGATTTATAAATAGTTTTAGGATCTTCTGATGCTAAAATTCCATTGATGAGTCTTAACGAGCGTCTCAACACTTTTTTATCTGGTGAGGTGCTGTTTATTTCTGATTTATACGTATCAAATAATTTCGACCAACCATTATCTTTCTTGAAATTATCATATGCCAATTTACAATTTATAATAATAGAGGAAAGAGCCAAAAGAGCTTTTTGTTTAACCTTCTTTCTAGAAATATCTTCTAGTAAGTAAGAAATAATATTAAAGTTCTTACATAAATATGTTTGACATTGTATATTATTTTGTGCTGCGGCTGAAACAACTCCACAAGAAGCATTCGCCAGTTCATCATCTTTTGAATTTATTAATTTTACTATTGGTTCCCATAATTTCATTCCTTCTAATGCATTAGCATTATCAGGATCCTCAGTTAATGATTCCAAGCTTTCTAATGCATCAAGTTTATCATCTTTTCTAACTTCATCGCTAACTAATATTTGATGAGCAGCTTTCATAAGCGTAGTTTCATTCGGCTTTCCTAAAAGTTCTGCAAATGCATTAGGATCCTATAAAATAAATAAATTAAACAATAATGTTAGATACTCTTCTACAATTCTATCTATGTATATGTATTATTTTTTTTTAAAAACACTTACAATTGGATCATCTGGATTATATTTTCCATTTGAGTTTCTCAATGACCATTGTAATAATTTTTCCATTTTTTTAGATTTAAATGCTTTTAAAATTCAAGTTATAAAAAAAATAAGGATTTAATTGTTTATCTACTAAGTATTGAGTATTAAATTCTATCAGTATTCGTATTTACAACGTGTTTACTTTTTGGATTGCAGCGAATTAATCAGATACTTTTATTACTTGTTTTATTTTATGTTTATTATACACTATCTGATAAAATATAATATTTTATGGAAAGTTAAGTTTTTTGTTATTTTAAAATACTATAAGTAAAACATATAGATTAAAATAAGATTTTTTTATTATCTCCAATTGATAATGAAAAGTTGATAATATAGATCTTTTAAATATTGAAATATTCAGCATTTTAACGTTTAATTTTTTATTTAATTCTAAATTTGATTACAACTTTAAAAATTCGTAGATAAAAAAGAGAAAACATTGTAAAAACTAGCAAAAACTTATTTGCTTAAAGTTAAAAATATACTGATGCGATTAGTATCGGAATATTTTGTTTATTTCGGCATAGAGATTTTATAATTTGTGTGTAAATTTACAAAATCTTCTTCCATTTAACGTATTTTGAGATCCAACTAGGGTTCGCTCGCATTAGATTCACTATATTAATATGATCTAATATATATATATAAATATTTTGCGAGGAAAAAAAAAAACACAATCAATAGTAGATAGTTGACTATTGTAAAAAAGATAAATTGAAAAAAATAATTTTTTAGTATAAAAAATAAATTAAACCCGTCTATAATGTAAATGCATTTGTTAACTACTAATTACTAAAAAAACAAAAAAATTGAACAAAATTAGACAAATTAAACAAAATTAATAATAACATAAATAAAATATACAAAGTAAAAAAGCATTATATGCTAAAAAGAAGCCAAATAAAAAAATAAAATTTCTTTGTTTTTAAAAAAATCAATATGCCCTAAATAGTGAAAACCCAAAAACACAAAATTAAATGATATAAAACAGTAATAAAAGTACAAAAAAAAATAGAACTGCAAAACAAATTATAATATTATTCAATAACCCTTTTCGTATTGATATCTGAAATTTTCCATCTCCTTTTCTAGTCGCAATGCTCTTTCTCGCGATTCCAGTTCATCTCTTTCTGCCCTACGAATAGAAAGACGTAGCGAAGATTCAGATTTTCGAAGCCCTAATAGTGAGTTGTTTAATTCTTCTAATCTATCTTCTGATTTGGCAATTTCTTCTTGAAGTTTAGAATTTATTCTGTCTTTAGAAGATAATTGCGCTTTCAAATCCTTTATAGATCTTTCTGCTGCAGCAAGCTCAAATGCTGTTTGTTTGTTTTGAGAGGCTTGTTCGGACAATTGCGATTTTAAAATAGAGACTTCTTGCTGTGTATTGCCATCTAACCTAGATAAGGGTAAAGAGCTATTTTCATACTCAATCAACTTAGCTTTGAGATCCTTGCACTCTTTTTCTAGTTGACATTTCAATTTGTATGTCTTATCGTAAGAAGTACGCTCAGCTAATACTTCTTTCTTTGCACGCAAAAGTGCTCCTTCGGCGTCATTTAGTTGCTTCTGTAGAGCTTCAGAATGAATTGATTGCTTTGTTAGTTTTTCCTTAACAGTATACAGCTCTCTTTCTTTTTCTTTTTCAATATCAAGAGATCTACTTGTTTTTTGTGGGGACAATGCCAGCTTTCCAATATCAGTGGAAAGTCCTGCGAGTCTTCTTTCAAGTATCCTTTTTTCTTTTTGCAATTCATCTCTATCCTTTGCAATATCATCTATCGTTGCTCCAAGAGCTTTTATTTGCCCGAGCATGGTGTTTGCATTCTCCTCTGCTTGTCTTCTGGATTCTTCCGAAGTTTCCAACATTGAACTTAAACGCTTTATACGATTCAACATGCTAGCACCTTCATTTTTTAAGACTAGTTTTTCTTTCTTAAGCTCATCTAAATTTTCTTGCAAATTATTGTTTTCATCTTTCAAACTTCTACAGGTATTTCTCAACATATCTGTCTGAGATTGTTCTTCAGTAAATTGGTGATTTAACTTTTTTAATTCCGAGTCAAAGGCTTCTTTAGCCTTCCGAACTTGCTCATTTAATTCCGTGGAATTGGATTTAATGTTTAAGTTGAGGAGATGATTTTCTTTCTTGAGTTTAGAGATAATAGTTTGTAAAGAATTTATTTCAGATTCATAATTTATTAATTTTTCGTTCATCGTATTATTTTGTTTTAAAAGTAAAGCTCCCGACAGTTCTGATTGCTTTTAGTCATCTGATGCTGCTTTATATGAGCGTTTTAATTCCTCAAACTGCTTTTGAATAATTTTTTCCGATTGAGAAGCTTGTTCAAAAACAACTTCCATTGACTCTAATTTTCCAAGATAATCTTTTGATCGAGATTTATAAGTGTTTAAAGTATCTTCTAATTCTGTGGACTTAGATCTTTCATATTCAAGTAACTCTTGTAAATTGTCAATCTTCATTTGTAACTTTTCTGTATAATCATCTAATACAATTTCATCGGCAAAGCCAGAATTATTATAACCTCTTGATCTTCTTTTAGAGCCATGAGTATTATTTAGCATCCTAGACAAACCTGATGTGTTAAGCACATCTAAGTTAGACGATAACCGTTTTCTAGCCGTCTCAGAATTATTTATTTGTGTTTTTAACATAGAGATCTCTTCATTTGCTTTATTGAGTTCATTTTCATACCAGTTAATTCTAGATTCTGCACTGGTACTTGAATTCTCATGGTTAGATTTATATGAGGATCTTCTAGATAAACTGTCACTTTCAGACAAAATCTTAAATGGGCCAGCAGAATTATCTCTAAATGAATTAAAGTCACTTAATCCTTTGTTAGATTTATCAATATCAGAAATTATATACCTAGGAGATCTAACAAGACGTGGCTGGACGTCATGATTGCCTACGCTCAAGTTACCTATATTCCCTTGATATTTATTTTCTTTATTTGCTTTAAATTTAGAAATTTCCTTCTGTAAACGAGAAATTTCTGCATTTTTCAATCTTCTTTCTTCCTTCCAAGCCTTGCGTTCTCCTTCAAAAGAAGCTTGAATTTCTTGTATATCCGTCTCATTTTGTTTATCAAAAAAATCCTGATTTGATGAGTCTAATTGGTTTCTGCTAGATGTATTGTTATTTTTCAAGTTCGATATTTCATTTTGCGCTTGTTGAAGATCAAGCACAATAGATTGATTTTTAGATTTTAATGTAGACATTTCTTTATCGTAATCTTTTAATTTTTTATCTTGCGACTCCAACTCAGCTCTTAAAATATTTAATTCTGCTTCTTTTCTACGAACTAATTTTTCGTAGTCTGCTGTTGATTTCGTTAACTCATTTAAATTATTTCGTATTTTATTATTATCTTGCATAAGTTCCTTGACTTGCTGATTAGATTTTTCATAAATCGAAGCTTCTAGCTTCTTCTTTATTTCGTTATCGCTGTCTTTCAATTTTTCCTCCAATTCTTTAATTTTTTTTTCCTTCATTGCTAGACAACCTTTTAAAAATTTAATTTCTTCTTCTAACGAAGATCGCGTTTTAGTGTACTCTTTTTGCTTGGCTTGGTGTTCAATAATTTCGGACTCTAATTTAGAAATTCTGGAATTTAATTCGTTTTTTTGCCCTTCCAGTTTTCCGATTACGTGCACGCCTTTCTCGATTTCTTGCCTTAAACCATCGGCATGTGCACTAACATTCTTTTCAGACTTAGTTAATTCCTTGCATTGTATCTGTAATGCTTTTAACTCCTTTTGGATTTGAGCAAGTTTATTTTCTAATTCTTTATTTTTAATTTTTAATTCATCTAGTTCTTCTAACCTTGCATCAGCCAGCTGTTTTACAGATTTAAGCTCAATAGAATTATTTTTATAAATTGATTCAAGCTTTCTTTTTTCCTCCTTAAGGGATTGTGCTTGCTCTTTAATAATGGTATAATTGTTTTCTAAATCTTTATAAGCAGAATCGGAAACTTTTTGTATGTATGCGTCACTATCTACCAGTAGTGGAGCTAATTTTCCATATAACTCAAACCAGGGATTTGACTTTAAGCTTAAATAAGCTGATAGATTTCGTTTTAAAACTTGAGCTGCTTTTTTTTTTGCGACAAGACGTTGGACATGTGCTCTAGCTAAAAATCCTCTACTAGTAGATTGGATACTTTTAATCAGTTGGTTGACTTTTTGTTCGCGTAATTCTTCAAGATGGGCTAATATCCCTGTACGGAAAAAAATCTTAGTTAGACCTATTTGATAGCTTTCTGAAGATAACTGTATCTCACGTAAAATAATTTTACTTTTATCATTTTCATCCAAAGAGTTAGAAAGTTTTTCATTGTAAAGTATGGCATATCGTTTATTAAATTCTTTGAATTTTATTCTATTTGGGTAACCAGTTCTCACGATTCTTATTCCTTCTAGAACACCGTTACATCTGAGCTGATCTAGTACTAGTGTATTCATAAAAGACTTCGGAGACTTTTTGTGATTAGGAATTATACATCTAACGAAATGAGGATGTGTATTCTCTAATTGTTCCATTAGATCTGAAAGTTGTTCTTTATGTCGCTGGGCGACAGTTCTAAATAACCCTTTCTTAACTTTACTAATCCGAGCGGATGGATCTTTAAACATACTTCCAATAAACTTATCGGAAGAACCCCGCAAAAGAGAAGTAATATTATCATTAAGAGGATCCTTGTTTTTATCTAACCATCCCTCAGTAGAATATTCAACTTCTGAGGCATAATGAGTAAGTTTGAACCCTTTATTAAATCTACACTTTTTGTAGTGAGAAACCTTATCGTCCCACAGCGAATGTAATTTATCTGTAAAAGAATCATCAGTTGCATTAGGCATAACACATTCTTCATCTAAACACGAAAAAATACCGATAGGATTAGATTTTTCTATAATATCTATAGCTTGTTGAAGATCTAAACCAAAATCTTTAAAATTCCATTTAATTCCTTCTCTGGAATATTCTTGTTGCTCTAAAACAAACATATGATGATTGAAAAATTGTTGAAGTTTTTCGTTTGTGTAATTAATGCATAGTTGCTCGAAGCTATTGCATTTAAAAATCTCAAAACCTGCAATATCCAAAACACCTATGGAATGTGTAGCTAAATTCTGCGATTCCAATGATTTGTTAATTCTACTCACTATATAGCCGAACAATCTTTCATATATAGTTTTAGCAAGAGATTCAATATCAAAACGGACTTGCATTGCCGTCCTTTTTTGAACTACCCAAGACTTGCCAGCTTTTACTTTTGGTGTAAGTAAAGACTCGATAAGTTCTGATGAGGAAATAGAAAGTAGCTGACATGCTTTTTCAACAGGATCTGGGGTATTAATTCGAGCTTGATTAGATCTGTTTTCTGAAATTTCAATATTACCGAGTAGTAATATTACAGCGACTATTTTAAATATGTTAAATTGTTCAGTTTCAGTAAAATTCATAACTTTAAATGCATTTATTAGCACGGAATATTCCTTTGAATCTAATGCTTCATCAGTCTCTAATTCATTTGTATTTTTAATAAAAGAATAATCTGAAACTGAAGTGTTATCTAGAAATAGTTTCTTTTTCAAATTTGGATCAGCACCTTTAAGTATTTGATAAAAGATATGATAATTTCTTTCTGAAGATGCTTGGATGACTACACGAGATTTTTCAAGCAAATACCAATCAATAAATGCGCCAACAACTTTGCCAGAGTCTGAAAACTCAATACGAATGAATTTGCCGAATCTAGATGAATTATTATTTCTTGTTGTACGAGCATTTCCAAAGGATTCAAGAATGGGATTAGCCTGAACTATTCTTTCTTCTAAGCCAGTATTTGAAAAAGCTTCATCAGATTTGCCAGCTCTTACAGCTAAATATTGTATAACTCTTTTAGTATTTTCAGTTTTTCCAGCTCCAGATTCTCCAGTTACAAGAATGGATTGATCTTTTTGATTTGAAAGCATATTTTTATAAGCTTTATCAGCAATAGCAAAAATATGTGGGTTGGTATTTTTTGGAATTGAGTTCCTGTACGACTTTAAAATTTCTTCTGTATAAATTGGTAAAGGTTGATATGGGTTAACAGCAACAAGAAAAAGACCTGAGTAAGTATAAATTAGATCATTCATAAATCGAGCAGATAAGTTATAAATAACAGAGGCTTCATTAAGATAAGTGAGTTCAGCCATATCATTGACTTTTTCAAATTTTTCTGGATTCATTTTAAAAACATCCTGTTTCTTAACTGTAGCGACGGTATCATCATCTTTAAATAGTATTTTAATTAATGAATCATTAATTTCTAAGATTTTTCCTGGTCTAAAAGCTTGTTTTACATCAGCAACCCATACTTCTTCTCCGATTGAAAATTCATAAGTAGATTCCAAAACATCATGAGAAACTAATTGATTTTGTTGCTCTGAGGGTTTTTTAACATGCATTTGTGAGTATTATGCCAAGTGAGGTTGACAATAGATAAAGTTAAATTAGACGAATAAATAAAAATAAATAAATTAATAAAATTTGGTTTCCTCTTTGTAATCAACACATGAACAAACAAATAAAGCGGTATTATTGAAACGAACGAAATTACGATAAGTAGAAACGAATGAATGCAAAAATTGATTTCCAACTATACAACGAGTGAATATTAGTGGGGAAACAAAATGGAATCAAAACAATCCGAAAAAACTGGATAAACTAAACAAAACCAAAATTTGTCAAACTTTAAAATGAATTAGTAAAGAATGCTAACTAATTTCAATTTCACCTTGGAGATAAATAATATTGAATTATATTAGTTTGTTTGTTTTAAATACTAATCTCTATAACACTTTTATTCTTTTATTTATTATTTTCTTATTTATCAATCTATTTTGATTTACTTTTGTTTATCTTTTGCTTATCTTTTGTTTTTCTTTTTTTTTACTCTTTTTAATTTATCATTTATTTTTATTTTCTACTTTTATAATTTTTTTCTTTTTACCGTTGTTTATTTTTTTGTTTATTTTCTACTCCTTCTATACTGTTTACATACTTGTTTACGACGGTTTTTTTAAAAAAATGGTTGTTATAGAAATTGAATATCAAAGTTACCCTGTAATTTGAGAATATCGAAAAATATATTTAAAAGAGGGTAATTAATTTCTATAGTAACAAATATGTTGGGAGATTATTTTCTTAAAGAAAGAAAAATGAATACGTTTCGATTCTGAGTTGAGGGATAATTTAATGTAAATTAATATTGCAACTCGTAAGATAATTTAAAATCTATTTATATTTCATTTAATCACGTGTAAATTGTAAAACACTCTTGTTAATATTTATTTGTTTATTTACTAGTTTACTTATTTTTTTATATATTTATTTGTTTATATATTTATTTAATTGGTTTTTTATTTAATATTTAATTATTAATCATTTATTATTCAATTATCCATTATCCACTATCCACTATTCATTAGTTAAATAACATTATGGATTCGCCGTTTTATGCCGCTCGAGTAAAAAGCATTTTGTCTGGAGACAGTGTTATTCTTACTCCTATTAAACCCTCAGGTAAAACAGATGGAAGTCCTCAAGAAAGAATTATTTCTTTACCATTTGTTACTTCTTACTCTAGTCAGCGTAAGGAAAATGATGAATATGAAGATGCAGTAAACTTTGAAGCAAGAGAATATCTTAGACAACGTTTATTAAATAAGGAAATCAGATTTAAAGTTTATTACAAACCTCAGAATTCTGATAGAGAGTATGGAAATATTTATGTTTCAAATTCAATTAATTTATTAGAAAAAATGACAGAAGATGGTAAAGTGAAACTTCGTTCTGGTCTTCAAAAATATGAAGAAGGTGAATTTGGTGATTTAATTGCTAAATTAAAACAATTGGAGAAATACGCTGAAGATAATAAGCTCGGACTTTGGTCAACGCCTGCTAAAATTAAAATTACTAATCCAATTTCTAAAGAATTTATTGATGAAAATAAAGGAAAGTTTCATGATGCAATTGTTGAAAGAGTATTTTCAGGTGATGGGTTACTCATTCGTATTTTATTTTCTCCCACTCAACATGTAATTGGAACTATTCATCTTGCAGGAATAAAAGTTCCAAAGGAAGAACCAGTTGCGTCCATTGCAAAACAATTTGTTGAATCGAGACTTTTACAAAGATCAGTTAAAGTAAAAATCGTTACCATCTCTTCTCAAAATATTGTTTTTGGTGATATTGTTCATCCCGCTGGTCACATTGAGGAATTATTGTTACAAAATGGATTAGGTGAAGTTGCTGATTGGCAATCTGAATTTGTAGGTTCAGAAAAAATGCTTAAACTTCGAGCTGCTGAAAAAATTGCAAAGGCAAAGGGATTAAACATTTGGAAGTCCGCCTCCAGTTTATCAAAATCTAATTCTTCTTCAGGCACCAAAGGATTTGAAGCTTCAATCATTCAAATCGTTTCTTCGGATACTTTAATTGTTAGACCTACTTCAGGTCCTAATGCAAATAAAGAATTAACCATAAGGCTTGCTTCACTTCGATCCCCAAGACCTTCTGATCAATCCCAAGCTCCATTCGTACAAGCAAGTAAGGAATATGTACGTAAATTACTTATTGGAAAGCGAGTTCAGGTTGAAATTATAGGTAAACGTGAAAAAACTGACACAATCCCTGAAATTGATGTTGCTAATGTATCGTTCCACGGTAAAGATGTTGGCCTTAATATTGTTTCCGCTGGGTATGCTTCAGTTTTGCATCATAGAAAGGATGATACACTCCGTTCTCCAATATGGGATGAGCTCATAGAAGAAAGCGTTAAAGCATCAAAAATTAAAATTGGTATATACTCAGAAAAGAAACCTGACCCAGACCGCACTGTAGATGCTTCAGAATCAGGAAGTAAAGCTAAAGCGTTTATCAATTCACTTACGAGACAAAAAAAACATGCCGGTGTAGTTGATTTCGTAATGTCAGGCTCAAGAGTACGTATTTCAATTCCTCGAGAAAACCTTAAACTTACGTTTGTTATTGGAGGTATTCGAGTTCCACGTTTTGTACGTAATCCTTCAAGTACAGCAGCAAGTTCGAATACAAGTTCAGAACCATTTGGTAAAGAAGCATATTTGTATGCGAATCGAAAACTTATGCAAAGGGATGTAGAAATTGAAGTTGTTGATATAGACAGAAGTGGTGCATTTATTGGTATAATTAGAGTAATAGGATCCAAGGAAAACTTTGCCATTTCCTTATTACATGAAGGATTTGCCGAAGTGAATGAATTTTCTGCAGAACGATTAGGTTTATTCGAAGAGTTTTCAGCTGCTGAAAAAGTTGCTAAAGAGGCCCATAAAGGAATTTGGTCTGAAAAACTAGTTTCCGAAAGAAATAAAAAGGCAAGTATTGAAAATGCTCAGAAAGATATTGCTCCTGAGAAGAAAGAATATCTTGATGTTATGGTAAAATCTGTATCAGATCTCGGTGATGTAAAACTTGCAAAAAAATCTACCGCAAATGCACCAAAGTCTAACAATGGTGATATTGATGCTGAATTGTCTTATATTGCTTTCCCACCACAATCTACTGGATTTTTAGATGTTGCTATTGAAGAGTTTAAAAAGCTTGTTGGATGTGAAAATGGTGCTTCAAAGAAAGTATTGGTAGCTCGTGTGGACTATTTTCTTTCAGATGGTAAGCGAGCTGTGACATTATACGATCCTGAAAATTCTAATAATGAGAATGATTCAATAAACTCTGAGCTAGTTGCATCTGGATATGCCTATGTAATCCCAAAGAAACTTTCTGTATCCTATTCTGAGGAAGTTGCAAAACATTTATTACCATTAGAAGACCAGGCTAAGGTGAATCATTGGGGATGTTGGTATTATGGAGATTTTACTGACTACGATTAAATTGGAAGTATAATAAACGCATAAAAAAAAGACACTAAAAGATAAAAATTGTTAAAAATTCAAATATTTTGTATCAAAAAGTATTTTTTTTTTTGGTTCTTAGACATTCATTTACAAAAAGTTGTTAATTTTCATTAATTTAAGTTAGATTATAATATAAGTGTTAATATTTTGGTCTATTAGTTTGAATGATTTGATTTATATTTGAATCTATTAATAAAAATATTTTAATATATTCGTTTTACATTAAAAAAAATATATATATATATATAAATAAATATATATTTTAAAAAATTAGTTATAAAATGAAAGAAACAAAATTTAAGCTTCTAACTTTGCTTTAATAATACCTTCTAAAGTGATTGCATCAGCAGCAAATTTTCTAATACCATCAGAAAGTTTTTCAGTAGCCATTTGGTCTTCGTTAAAAGCCCATCTGAAAGCAGGTTCGTCATCGATGAAACTAACTTTCTTTAAATTGTCAGCAGCTTGGATGTTGTGAGCATCAAGTTTCTTTGGAACAGGATCCTTTGATTCATATAATTGTTCCAATAAACTTGGAGAAATGGTCAAGAAGTCAACGCCAGCGAGTTCCTTGATTTCCCCTACATTTCTAAAAGAAGCACCCATAACGATTGTCTTGTAGCCAAATTTCTTATAATATTTGAAAATATGTGCGACAGATAAAACACCTGGATCTTGTTCAGGTGAGAAAGTTTTTCCGGTGCTAGCTTTATACCAATCTAAAATACGACCAACAAAAGGAGAGATCAAAGTAACTTTAGCTTCGGCACAAGCAACAGCTTGAGGGAAAGAAAATAATAAGGTTAAATTACAATGGATTCCATGTTCAGCTTCAAGAACACGAGCAGCTTGAATACCTTCAAAAGTAGAAGCGATTTTGATAAGGATTCTATCTTTAGAGATACCCAATGATTCATAAAGTTTTATTATTTCAATAGCTTTTGCAATTGTCTTTTTGGTGTCAAAAGAAAGACGAGCATCTACTTCAGTAGAAACACGACCAGGGACAATTTTTAAAATTTCTTTACCGAATTCAACCAAAAGACGATCGGTAGCAAGAGAAATTTGGGAGTCTAATCCACCGGAAGACTGATTGTTAGCACTACAAAATAAAAAGATAAATTGTATAGATAGAAAAATTAATAAATAATACTCACTTTAGATTTAGCATATTGTACAGCAACATCGAGAAGTTTAGCATATTCTGGCTTCTTGATAGCAGCGAGAATTAATGAAGGATTTGTTGTTGAATCAGTTGGTTTGTATTTGGCAATAGCTAGAAAATAGTTAGCATTATGGCTTATGCATATTATTTTAATTTTTGTTTGTTATTGTTGCATAATAATAATGAGTGAATAAATAAATGAATAAATAAATAAATAATTAATTAATTAATTAATTAATTAATAAATTAAATGCGTAAATGTGTGGGATGTGTTACCCCCACGTCCACGAACTGAAAGAGGGGTAAGCATTAAGAGGAGAAAAAAAAGTAACCAGAAAATTGGAAAACAGAGAAAAAAAAATAGACAATAATAAAAGTAACAAAACAATAGTACACAGTAATTAACAGGATAGTATTAACAAGTAGTAATTGTAATAAATAGTAGAGATAGTAGAAATAGTAGAATAGAAGACAGTAAATACTAGTATAATAAAAAAAATTATCACAGCAATACACATATAAGTATAACAGTATAATAAAAACTATAGAAATAAACATGATAGTATAAAAATATTCGCCAAGTAGGAATAACAGACAAACAAACTATTCAATATAAAGCAAACTATTATAATACATACTTTCAAAATCACCAGAATCAGCAACAACTACTGTTCCAGTAGCTTTTAATTGTTCAAGGGAAGAAGTCATTTTAAGAGATAAAAATCAAAATTTATTATACAGTAAATAACAAAAATAATCTTTCAATTTTAGAAAGATAGCTAGAAAATAATTATAAATAAAGAAAAAACAAAGTAAATAGAAAAATCAAAGTATAAATAATATTTCTATTCAATTATATTCAACTTTATAACATTATTTTATGCGGCAACAAAAGGTTTTTTTTATATTCATGCGAAAGTGGTTGCTATGAAATGACATCATTTTTACAAAGTAATTAGAATTAATTTGTCTGAATTACTAATAGTAAAGTATTTCATAGCAACACATACAATTTTTTGCACATTGGTTCTCCAATGTTCGTTGTGTTTATCCGAATTTTTCCGTTAACATTATGACAACGGTTGTTGTGGATACAATTGTCTTGGTTTCTTTTAAACGCGAATTTTACCTTGTGTTGTCATTGCAATAGTTGTTATGACAATTACTCGATGAGAACACAGAATCAATTCAAAGACAGACACAAATAAGAAAAAAAAGAAGAGAGTTATAAATAAATCAGGAAAGGAAAAAAAGTAACAGTTCTTGCGTGTAAAGTAAGATAAGTTTTAGAATTTTCAGAAATTTTATATTATAATAATTTTAACTGTCTCTGTGTTTTTTTTCAGGTTTTTTTTTTGGTATTTTATTAATTTTTTGGTGTTTAAGAGTTTTACGAGAGTTTACGGGTTTTTTACGAACTTTTTATAGTCAGTTTTGTTGTTTCGTTTTTATTTTTTCCTAATTTACTATTATATTCTTTAAAAATAAACTAAAGTTTTTAAATCTTGTTCGAAAGGACTATAAAAATATCAAAAAAAATATCTTGAAAATGACTTCCTCTAAAAACAGATCGTTGAGAAGTTTGCAAATCAGTGAGTGGATTAAATTTTGTATT
>JAKTQT010000010.1:21809-37971 GCA_030579355.1 Botryozyma nematodophila | reverse complement strand
TTCTAACTGGTTTAGTACAGTTACATCTACGTATACTTCTAGTGGACCTATTCCTTTACCTACTACTGTTGTTACTACTAACTCAGTTGGACAAAGTACAACAGTTGTTATTATATACTCGAAACCATCCGCTTCAAGCATGTTTTCGCCTAACTTATCTACATCAAGTGCATCTTCTTTAAGTGCAGATTCTTCAAGTACATCTTCGAGTATTGCTCCTTCAAGTACATTTTCAAGTATATCTTCTTTGAGCATGACTTCTTCTAGCATATTTACTTCGAGTGTTGCATCTTCAAGTATTGCGTCTTCAATTATATCTTCAAGTGCTGTCTCTTCGAGTGTTGCTTCTTCAAGTACATCTTCAAGTATGTCTTCGTTGAGCATGATTTCTTCTAGCATACTTTCTTCGAGTGTTGCGTATTCAATCATATCTTTAAGTGCTTTCTCTTCAAGTGTTGCTCGTTCAAGTACATCTTCAAGCGTTTCTTCGTTGAGCATGACTTCTTCTAGCATATCTTCTTCGACTGTTGCATCTTCAAGTGTTGCATCTTCAACTATATCTTCAAGTATTGCATCTTCAAGTTCATCGTCAAGTGCTATCTCTTTAAGTGTTGCTTCTTCAAGTACATCCTCAAGCTTGTCGTCGTTGAGCATGACTTCTTCTAGCATACTTTCTTCGACTGTTGCATCTTCAAGTATTGCATCTTCAACTATATCTTCAAGTATTGCTTCTTCAAGTATTGCTTCTTCAAGTTCATCGTCAAGTGCTATCTCTTTAAGTGTTACTTCTTCAAGTATATCTTCAAGTGTTCCTTCTTCAAACGTTCCTTCTTTAAGTACGTCTTCAAGTATTCCTTCTTCAAATGTTCCTTCTTTAAGTACATCTTCAAGTGTTTCTTTTTCAAGTGCATCTTCAAGTTTTGCTTCTTCAATTACATCTTCTAGTATTGCTTCTTCTAGTACATCTTCAAGTATATCTTCTTTCAGCATGACTCCTTCTAGCATGTCTTTGCCGAGTGTTGTATCTTCTAGTTCATCTTCAAGTATATTTTCCTTAAGCATGACTTCTTCCAGCTTATCTTTGAGTCTTGCATCTTCAAGTATTGCATCTTCAATTATATCTTCTAGTGCTTCTTCAAGTATATCTTCAAGTATATCTTCTTTGAGCATGACTTCTTCTAGCATGTCTTCTTCGAGTGTTACATCTTCAAGTATTGCATCTTCAAGTGTTGCCACTTCGAGTACATCTTCAATTTTTGCTTCTTCAAGTACATCTTCAAGTGTTCCTTCCTCGAATGTTCCTTCTTTAAGCACATCTCCTTCAAGTGTTTCTTTTTCAAGTGCATCTTCAAGTTTTGCTTCTTCGATTACATCTTCTTTAAGTATTTCTTTTTCAAGTACATCTTCAAGTTTTGCTTTTTCAAGTGCATCTTCAAGTGTTTCTTCAAGTACTCCTTCAAGTGTTCCTTCTTTAAGCACAGTTTCTTCTAGTACATCTCCAAGTGTATCTTCAAGTGCATCTATTTCTAGTACTTCTTTTCCTAGCACATCTCCTTCTATTGGTTCTTTAAGCACAATTACATCTATTGATACTAATCCTGGAGCATTGCCTGCACCTTACACTACTACTGTCAGTGGTTCAAGCATTGTAGTGATACCTGAGCGATTAACTACAACTGAGTGGCGATGTGAATTTTTAGCGGACAGGCATAGAAGCACAAAGGATTATGTTTCTGGAGCAGTAACTGTTTATGATGTTTACCCTCTTGTTTTTGAAAGTCACGAAATGACTATTTATTCAGGAAGCATAAGTTTTTATTCATCTTCTGCGACACTTAGTATTGGATCTATTTGCGTAGACAAAGTATATGATATTTATGTTTATCCATCTGATGCTTCTACATCTTCTTTTAGTTCATCTTCAATTGTATCTTCTTTAAGTGCATCTTCAAGTACATCTTCAAGTGAATCTTTAAGTACATCTCCTTCTAGTACATGGTCAAGTGCATCTTCAAGTGCATCTATTTCTAATACTTCTTTTTCTAGCACATCTCCTTCTATTGGTTCTTTAAGCACAATTACATCTATAGATACTAGCCCTGGAGCATTGCCTGCACCTTACACTACTACTGTCAATGGTTCAAGCATTGTAGTGATACCTGAGCGATTAACTACAACTGGATGGCAATGTAGACTTGATGCCAGTAGGTATAGATACACAGAGGATTATGTTTCTGGAGCAGTAACTATTTATGATATTTACCCTCTTACTTTTAAGACTTATCCAACGACTATTTATTCTGGAAGCACAAGTTTTCATTCAGGGTCTACGTCTCTTAGTTTTGGATCTGATTGCGTAGCAGAAATATATGATATCTATGTTTATCCATCCGATGCTTCTACATCTTCTTTTAGCTCATCTTCAATTTTATCTTCTTTAAGTGCATCTTTAAGTACATCTTCAAGTGGACCTTTAAGCACATCTCCTTCTAGTACATGGTCAAGTGCATCTTCAAGTGCATCTATTTCTAGTACTTCTTTTTCTAGCACATCTCCTTCTATTGGTTCTTTAAGCACAATTACATCTATTGATACTAATCCTGGAGCATTGCCTGCACCTTACACTACTACTGTCAATGGTTCAAGCATTGTAGTAATACCTGAGAGATCAACTACAACTAGTTTATTTTGTATGGTGGGTCTTTTCTATACTAGTATATACACAGACGATTATGTTTCTGGGGCAGTAACTGTTCATGAAATTTATCCTCTTTTTTTTGAAACTTATCCAATGACTATTTATTCTGGAAGCACAAGTTTTTCTTCACGATCTACAACAATGATTACCCATTCTACTTGCTTAGCAAAAATTTATGACATTTATGTTTATCCATCTTACATGTCTATACCTACATCTTATACAGGATGCGGTCAAAGTTTTCCAACGTCAGCTGTAGGTTTAAATGTGTCATATTATTCCTATGCTTCTAACTCTATAGAGTCTATTTTTTCTGATTCGTTTTCAGCGGCCAGTGGAAATGATTATATTACACAACTAAGTCCTTTGTCGACTGCTATAGGGGTTTCAAGGATATTTGAAACTCATTCGTCTTGCAATATGGAGGACGATGTATGTAATGAATACGTAGATATGTGGGGTATGAAAGTCTGGGCAAATAATTTTACAATGGTTTTACAAGGTTATTTTCGTGTTCCCGAGGAAGGCTGGTATGGAATAATTTTGGGAAATTCGGGCAAGGCATTCTTTTATTTAGATGCTGCTGCTTTTTCGTGCTGTGGTACGTTTCCTGAAGATGCAAACTTATTAGCATCTTTTATTACACCTAATGAATTAGAGCTTCCAACTGGTCCTTCCTATAACAACCTCTATTTGATGGCAGACACTTATATTCCCATGAGGATTGCATGGATTAGTCCTAGTTTCCCATTTCAAATGGATTTTTATATGCGCTTTCCTAATGGATCTTATGCAATTGATTTTAAAAATTACTTTTACTCAAGTCCTATAGCTTGCTAGATAAATACGCTGTTAAAAAGAAGAATATATTTATTTTCATGATTTATTTTTTTGGTATAATTTTCAAGCTTATTTTTCAGATTACAAATGCTGAACTGCTATTTCATTTACAGGTTATGGAAAAATATACATAACAAAATTCTTATTAAATGAAAAACTTTAAATGATTTTCTTACGCGTAAAACTAAGTTTTAGTTAATATTGCATGGATATCAATGCAACAATTATTCTCTATTTTAAATTAACTTTGATTACAATAGTGTTTCTTATAAATTTTGATTTATGAAAGTATTATACAGTATAGCATCGTTTGATAATAAAAATTAAAAAAAAATTTGTATGTAATGTTCTAGTAATTTGTTATAAATTCGACTATCGGTTGCAAGAATGATTTTTCTTCCGAGATAATAATTACTTAATAAAATAATAATAATAAAACAATCTATCTATTAAAATTATGAAACTATTTACAATCTATAAATATTTTGTGAATCCTCAAAACACATATAATCTTCATACACACACAGTCCTTAAAAAGTATAATCCTCAAATACATATCGTATCATAGAGACATAATCTTCGTAAACAGGTGGCTGTCAATATAAAGAACAAGCGTAAACAAGACCATAAAATAAAACTTGCTAATAATCAAAACGAAAAAGAAAAAGAAATCATAGTATAGTAAATAATTAAGACAAAAACGTTAGTCTGTAAGGGATTTTGTGTATTACCTCACATGATAAAATATAAGGTAATACATTAAAAAAGGTGTTTTCACGTGATATGTGTAATTTAAAAAATTTAAAAAATGATAAATAAAAAAATCTTGCCCAATAATGGATCATATTAACTATCTACTTACATTTTTTAGAAAACCTCAAAATAAGCTAAGAACCTCATAAGTAAAATATGAAAAAGATCAAACAAATTTAATAGAATAAAATAAAAATGTTAGCAATATTATTAACAGCAAATGAAGAAATAAGTAATAATAAATAAAACGTTGTAATAAGAAATAGATAGTAAACAATGAAAACATAGCAACAGAAAAGGTAAAAAAACAAAAACAAAAAACAAAAGCAAAAAAATAAAGTAGGGTAAATAATAGAATAAAGAACACAGGTGGCCCAATCACGTGTATATCACGTGATTAATATTTTCTATATTACCTATTTAATACCCAAAATGTCATTTCAACCCATTCTAACCTATTCCTACCTTACCAACAAGATAACATTGGGCAAAAAATCTACAATACTGACAAATAGATAGTCTTATTGGAATAAAATATAATGGCGGATCCACTGGTGGATATATTGGTTCCATATTTACCTCCTCAGATTGTGAAATCGAGTGAGTTTAAAGAAACTACTGAAAATTACTTGAACAAATTACGATCACTGTCGATAGAATCTATTAAAGATGAAAAGGAATATTTAGAGATATCTAAAGAATCAGCTTCAAAGTCTATGGCGTCACTAATATTTAGTTCTTCTTATCAACTATATGACTCATTTAAAAGTATGAACAAGTTTAACTCGGCGTATGATGAATTAAAACAAGCTTCAAAGGACGCTTCTTATGAATCTCAATCCCTGACAGAGAACCGAGATCTTTTATCGAATGAAAATTTGAGTTTAGATTTAAACTCTAATACACATGAGCTGACAGTTAGTCGAAATTTGTTACAAAATGTTGATAAAATATTAGACATACTAGAGTTGCCAACATTATTGTATACCTGTATACAATCTTCATTGTATTCTGAGGCGTTGGAAATAATATCCCACTCTAAACGATTAGGTATCCGTTATAAAGGAATTCCGATATTTGATTCTATTATACTGCAAATTGATCAAGCAATAGAGGAAATGAAGTTAAATTTGTTTTTAACATTGAAGAAAAACATTAAGCTTCCTTTAGCAATAAGGACTATTTCTTATTTGAAAAGATTACCGCCATACAATAATAATAATAACAGTAGTAGTAGCAATAATAGTAATAATGATATAAATAATAACAGCAATAGTGCTACAAGAGAATTACAAATTATCTACTTAACACTCCAATTTGCACATTTTAAATCAATCATTAACTCACTCGAACCATTAAAACATAATTCTCAAAAATATTTAAAAAGATATGTTGAGTCTTTTCGAGAATATATTTTCCAAATTGTAGCCAGTTTTAGATCTATTTTTTATTCTAATAATGTATTAGAGAATACTGATAATATAGATAGCAATGATAGTGCTTTTACTCCAAAAGATAACATTATTGGTGAATCTCTTGTTTCGAATTTCTTATACAATGTTCTATGTGATTTCAAAAAGGAAATAAATATTCACAAGGATAATATTCCGGATAGGAACACTAGAATTAACCTCTGGCTTCAGGTTGCTTATTGTTCGCAGTCTTTAGGAAGATCAAATGCTTATTTTTGGAATTTTATGACCGACGATGATAACTATGCTATTCCTTTGGATGAGTGGATAGAGGCAACCGAGAAACAGAAAGAGCTTTCAATCAAGCTTCTTTCGCGATGATTTTTGTTTGTAAATTTGTATTGTTTTATATTAATTTTTCTCCATTTTTTATGTTTAAGTTTAAGTTTATGTTTAAGTTTATGTTTATGTTTATGTTTATGTTTATGTTTATGTTATTATGCTACTTTTAATACAGTTTGTATTTATTAATCTACATTATTTACATTACTCCAATAATCGATATCCATATCAACGTGAAGAAAGCATACGCTAATTAGCCAATTGTCTCTTCTTCAATAACAAAATACGATCTCCAAACTCCTTTCTCTCTTTCTTTGTAAATTTAATCCTTTTGTTACCAACTTCCACAGGATTGACCAAAAACCGTGATTTATATGACATATCAAAAGGAGTAAATACAGCAGCATTATTTAAGCCTATTTTAACTAATGTTTTTTCATACAAAATTGGATCTTTTCTTTTAAGATACTTTAAAACACCCTGTCTAGCTTGCACTAGCATTCTTAATTTATTTCTTGCTTTGAAATCTTTTAGATTTGAAATATAATGATGATAGTTCATATAAATTTTAACTGTCAAAATTCCAGCTTGCACATCTGAACTTCCTGAATTATAATTTTTACTTTCTCCTTCATTATTAAAATTAAATTTTTCAATAGTTTCCTTTATTAGTGCTGACTTAATATCTTTGCTACAACCATTTTGTATAGAAAGAATCCTACGTAAGGCTAGTCTTTTTTTCTCTTCTGATTCAATATATTTCCCTTCTATCCCTTTATCATTTGAAGATTTATCACCGGAAATGATATTTAATGTAGCTGATTGAGCTGCATATGATACTTTTTCAAATTCTGCATTATCGACTGAATATAAAAGTTTATTTGACAATGAATCTAAAGATAAAATTGATTCAATAAATGGTGTTTTAGTTCCTAAAATTGGATCAATATTTAAAATCTCTGCTTTTCTCTTATTTTCTTTAAATAAAATATGTTCCTTTCTTTTAATTTCTCTCATAGTCTTTGTCAATCTATGTCTAGTTGAAACTTTCTTCTTTCCTTTTTTAAATTTTATTTCTTTATTATCCTTAAAATCTCCTATTGACCCTTCTAATTCTTTACTTTTAATTCCAATTTCACTGTAATTTCTACTGAAAAGACTTGATAAATTAACAAAATTACCATTAAAACTCTTTAATTTTCTTCCACAACATAATCCAACCTTCCCCAACAACACATTGTTTAATTTCATTGTAATCTGCCTAATAAAAGTGTCGAAAAACGTTACTTTTTTAATAAAAAAAGCGTTTTTTTCCTTTTCTTTTTTTCTTTTTTAATATTGTTAATAGATTTTATGTTTAAAGGTCAGGATTAAAGGTTTTCTATAAACCGTAGTCATGACAACAAATAATAATTTACCTAGGTAAAAGTGATTAAAATACCCGTGTAAAACATTTGTATCCATGACAACAATGAATGTTTTCATACCGCTAGGCAAATTTTTCAGAACAGTGTTTTTTTGAACGTGGATTCTTTATTTGTATGAGGAACGTGAAAATTGAGAGCTTTCAGGAAGAGAAAGAAGCGTAAATTGGTTGGAATTTTAGTTTATTTGTTATTTATATGAACAGAGAGGCTTTTAATTCATGTTGAGAATTTTTTTTTGCTGGATTTTGATTTTTAACAGGGTTTTCAGGCGTTTTTGCGAACTAAAAAACAAAAAAGGTTGAAAAATATTTGAAATTTTTATCTGGAATTGTATGCAAAATCTAGGAAGTTTTATAAAATTAATACTTATAAGGTTAATATTTGTGTTTATTAATTGAATTGTCTTTTACCAAGAATTATTTGGATATTTTTTTCGGTGTTTTTGGCATTTTTTGGCGTTTATTTGAAAAACTTTTTCAGAAAAGTAGGTTAAGTGTCCTATGTCAGAGAAATATTTTTTTTTAAGCTTTAAATTTATAGACACATTTTATTTCCCTCATTTTGAGCTACATTTTGATATCAAAAATAGATTTTTTAGTTAAAAATGTCGGAAACTATGGAAGATTTACACGCACAATTCACAAATCAGGAGCCATCAGTCCAAGCAGACGAAGGCATTGATTCATCGTCTGGTTTAACTCCATTTGATCATTTACATAACGAGAACAATTCGACCGAATTACATTCTTTTATAGATGTTCATGATAGTATTAAAATTGAGCACAATGTTACTGGTTCTAACAGCAGAAACGACAGAAATGGGATAACTAATGTAAATGAGAACAACTGCAATAATAACAATAATGGTAGTAATAATAATGACAATAACACAAACAACAATAACAATAGCAACGAGAATAGTAACAATAGTAATAGCAATAATAATAATAATGATAATAATAATAATACTAACAACAATAACAATATTAATGACAATAACAATAATAACAATAACAATAATAGCAATAACAACAATAAAAATAATAGCACTAACAATAATGACAACAGCAATACGGATATATCACTTTTAATGAATGAAACAGTTAGTCATAATTTACCAGTAGGAATAAACTCTTATTGCACATCTATTAATGGCGTTGATGTTATCGTATACCCAATTACATCTGTTTCACAACTTCCAATATCTTTATTAGCATTTTTTTATGAAGAATTTAATTGGGAAGTTGAAAGAGGCATTACATATCCACAACAACATGCAGTAAATTTCGAAGATTTTCAACAAAATTGGTTTGGGCATGTTAGTGGGATAGTTCTTTTAGGATCAAACAACGATTTTTTTGACAATAATAGAGACTGGACAAAAGACGCGTTAGGAACTTTTTTCATTAAACCTGTTTATTCAGGAAGAAGTCGACATATTTCAACTGGTAGTTTATTAGTACCTTCATCAAGAAGAACTAGAGGAATTGGGTCGCTTATGTTGAACTGTTTTCTTAATTGGTCAATTAAATTAGGTTATAGTTATTGTATGTTTGATTTAGTTTATGAATCAAATCTTCCATTTAGGCATATGCTCGAAACTATCGGTTTTCGACGTATAGGTAGACTTAGAGGAGCTGGAATTCTCAAAGGTTTTGAAGAACCTGTTGACTCTATCACTTATGGACGAGAATTACTAGACTCAAACATTAATAGAATTGGAGAGTTGCGTTTTGATAAAATTAAATTTTATTTAGAACATGGAGCTTATCCTCCAAATTGTGACAGACAAGAAAAGTCTCGTCTACGATCATCAGCTTCCCATTATAGGATTATAAATGGTAAGTTAATGCTTAAGGATCGTGAAGTTGTTTCAGAACATGATAGACAATTACAAATTGCTTCGGAAATTCATAGCATAGACCATGCTGGAATTAATAAAACTACTCAGTCTATAGCTTTAAAATATCATTGGAGTAGAATTAAAGACACTGCTGCTATTGCAATTAGAAATTGTTTAAAATGCAGAAATTCAAATTATCGTATAACCTCGCAGTTAAGAAGAAGAAGTTTGATTCGAAATTCAACTTCCGATTCATCAAATCAAATTGTTGGTGTTTCTAATGTTCACATGATGGATAATAATTCCGTTAATGATCATGATCAGATATCTAATAGGTCATTAAACTTAACCGCTGCTGCTGTTGCTGCTGCTGCTGTTAATAATTCATTAACGGACGCGTCTATATTTTCTTTAGCATCAGTTGCAGCTGGACATCACCATCATCCAATCCCTAATTCCATGACATCGTCACGTACAACGGATTTTTCTCCTCACGTATCTCAATCTAATCATTTAATTTCTATTACTCAAAGTTTTGGTGATGATTCTTCACATTCAAGCTCTAATTCCAATTCATTACATAATCAAGATCCTAATAACAATTTATTATCAGAAGATCATCACAATATTAATAATTTAAACATGACTAGTTTAAATAATGTGAATAAAGAAAATAACAATGACAAAGTTAATATTAATAGAATAGGAAATAGTTCTAACGATGCAAATATTTCTCACCAAATTCGGATTCAAATTGCTAATAGCAATGCATTTAACGACAATAGCAGCAACAACAGTAGCAATGATAGTAATAGTAATAATCATACTAATTCTAATTACAATCACCATCAGAATCAAAGTTATAATCATCTTTCTCAATCTTACTCAATTCATTCTCCGCATTCTATAGAAAACATTGAAGGTAAAAATATAAGTCTTCAGGAAAGTATAAGAGAATTTAATAAAAAGGGAAATGATGAAGCAATAAATAGAGATGTAAATTCAAATGATTTAATAAATTTGCATCAAATCCAACTCCAAGATCAATCTCAAATTTCCTTTTCTAGCGAACCAAATAGTAACAAAAAACGTATAATTAATGACCATATTTTAAGAAATCAAAAAACTAGGAAACTAGATCATTCATCTTCTATTGTTGAACTCGATAATAATGATAATAATAACAATATTCTAAATAGTTCATTTGTTTCTGATACTCAAGTACCCACTATAGAAAATAGTTTATTACAGTCTCATAATGAAAATAACACTATACCTGTTGATCCACAAGTCGAATCTGCTTTTAAAGAACATGTTCATTCAGAAGTTTATCATCGACATGAAAATACTGTTAATGAATCACAAGAACAAGATGGTGAAGAGATTGCTATTGCTCGAGCTTTAGTACAAGCAAATGCAAGCACAGAACAAAATGATAATCTAACTTTTTGAGTTATAAAATTTTTTTATGATTAAAGATGTTTATTTTATAGAGATGTAAAATTATGGTTTAGTATCGAAACTACCTGTAATTTTATTTTGTATAAAAATTTTTTTTTTTATGTTTAACGTTCGGTTGGAGTTTTTTTTTGCGTAGATAATATGTATTTATTTATGGGTTTATAGAATATAGTTAAAAGTTTATAGTTTCTATATGTATCAATTTTATTTTTAAGTGATATTTTTATATTTGGAATATTTCATAACTAAGTATATATAGTTATGTACATAATCTTAATTCATCCAGAGTTATTAATTTAATTTTATTTAAATACTATCTTCATGCTCTAACGATTTGGAAATAAAACCCTTTTTAAATGAGCAACATGATCTAATTTTGAACCAACTGTGTGAATTTGCCCAGCTATAATATGTTTATTGATATTTGGAAATAGATCTTCATTCTTTACTAAATTATTTTCAATAAATAAGCCTTGTGATATAAATTTAATTATTGTTTGGTTGGGTTGAATATCAATTGAAGAGCTATTAGATGTAATTGTTAGCGTTGGAAAAGAATGGGCAGGAGAATTGTTAGAAGTAATGCTTTTTTTAGAATTGGCTTTAACTTCAAATCTAATAGCTCGGGTTCTACTTTGTTTTAATTGTGTTGAATATCTTTCAGCTGCTCGATATACTATAAAGCTTGCCTTTTCAGCAACATCTAAATTATTTTTATAACTATTCAAAGCATTATATAATCCATTTCTTATCGTTCCTATTGGAATAGAAGAAGAAGCATTTCGGAGTAATGATATAGGATTTAATTTAGAAGTTTTACCAACACTTTCCAGTAGTTTTCGAAAATATACTGGCCTATTTAAACTATGATCGATAATATAAGTCCATAATTCTGAGTCATCAGCGGATTTAGCGAACTCTATAGCTTGATCAAGATCACCAAGCTCCTCAATAATAAGAGAAAGTGCTTGTTTATTTTTTCCCATTTGTCCTAGTAAAAAAATTAACTCTGGTATATAATGGTACTTCTCACATATTCCAGCTGCGTTGGCCAGATTATAATTATTTGTTGGGATTTTCAAAAATTTCAATAAGTCAGAATGGTCATATTTGGCATACAGTGGAACCAGAAAATCACCGTAATCCTTGCAAAGATAAGGATCTTCTTTACTTAAATCGTTTAAATAGAAAAATATAAATAAATCTAAATTTTCCGACTTCAATGACTTTATAACTTTTAAAGGGGAAACTTCATCTCTACCACTTATTAACATTTGAGTTACCTTTTCGGTTTCCTGTTTAATTTCATTCACTAGTTTAGAGATAAGATCACGGTTTTCAATAGATTCGTCAGTATCACTTGTTTTAGTTAAATTCTGTAGTTTTTCTAACTCGTCTTTCGACGTATATAACAAATAAATTTTAGGCAAGTAATCTATCGAACTAGATAATATATGATACTTCGTAATCAATTCCAAAGGATCTGGATTATTTAAAGATATAATATAAGGTAAAGCCAAAGAGGCGTGTCCAGTCTTTAAATAACCATTAGCTAAAACAGACTTTAAAATAGAAGAGTCATACTTAGTTAACTCATCTTCAATTAAATTGAAAATCGATTTATAATCATATATTCTAGGGGGCCAGTTTCTAATAATATTTTGTAAAATATTTTCATTTTGAGTTGAATTCTTTAACAAAGACTTTAAAACGCTAGTATATAAATCCTTATTAAAATTTATGCTATCGTAAGGAATTTTATCAACAATTTTATCTAAATGATTATGATGCGTAAAAATTTTTATCCAATATAGCCAGCCAGTTTCTAAAATTGATAAATCTTCATCAAAAGAATGACTGAAAACACTTGAAGAGTCATCCATCTTAGGTATGTCCATAACTATACTAACAGCTTCAGCAGCATTTTCCCATTTATTTTGGTCTATTTGGGTTTTTATCCAATTTGCACCAGTAATAGATCTAGATTTTTCATCTATATAACCTTTACTCATTCTCCAAGCCTCTTCATATTTTGCATGATCACATAACCAATTATATTTATCTAATAAGGTACGCTCTTTTGCTATTATTCCATCTAAGGCACTTAAGATTAAATATTTTTTATCATTAATAGATCCGTCCCCTTGAAAATATGATAAGTGATAATCATTTGGACGTAACTTTTGATATCCTTTCATATCCAGTACATCAGCAGATATTTCTTCACCAGTTTTTTGGGATATTATTCTCAGCTGTGGTTGTAAAAATTTAGAATCTGATGAGAGATATGAAAGAACCAGCATATTTTCATCATTGAATGGAGATATGCCAGAGATTATTGCATCTTTCATTACAAGTAAACAGTCTACATTGCAAAATCGTTGGTTAAGATTGTTGTCATTATTGTTATTGTTATTGCTTTTGTCGTTATCATTATTTTTGTGAATAGTTCCATCATTATTTAAAGACAGAAACCATATGTAGTGAGCCCAAGCAAAAATTAATTTAGCGGTATTGATCCAATATAATCTTGGCGTATAAAGATCAGGTCTTGGAGAATTTTCGGGCAACTTTATAGTTGATAGAGAAGACTTTGTCTTGATAGAATAAAAGTGAATACCATCGTCATTTGTCCATAGGATAATATTTTTTTTCCAAGAAATTTGATTTATTGGAGAATCAGTACTAATTAATGATACATCAGTCCTATTTCTTAGCCAAGATTTATAAGATAAAATTAAATTACCAGCCATACCACCAGAAACAAAAGATTTTGAATATGTATAATTTGGATCTAAAGAAACTGCATGAATAGGTCTGCCAAAATTAAAAGCTGTAGCTTCGTAATTAGAACTTAGTAATGTAATAATGACGTTTCCATCTCTTGAAGCTGAAGCTAGATATGAGGAATCTTCTGACAAAGAAAGTGATAATATTGAATCAGAGTGTGGTTTAAAGGATTTTTTGATTTTAAAACAAGTATCTGTAATATAAATTGTTCCCATATGTGTTCCAAATATGAAAAAGTTCGTATCACAAATAACTGCCGATAGTGGTTCTGAATTAAATAAATTTGGAATATCAATTTTTATTCTTGAGTATTTTAATTTGGGTTCATTTTCATTTTCGTTTTCTGATTCGTTTGAGTTTGAGTTTGAGTCTGAATCTGCGTCTGAATCTGAGTCAGAACTTGAGTCGGAATCTGAATCTAAATTAGAATCCGAACCTGAATGATCAGAATTGTAACTAATAGAAGCATTAGAACTACCTGGGCGACTCGAATTTCCAAAGGTATCAGAATTGGAAGATTCAGCAGGGTTAGTAGAACTAATTGAATTAGAAATTTTTTCCGAGCTGTTTAGGTTTATTATATTCCCTATGTTTTTTAGATTGTCGATATTCTCATTGGAATAAATATCAGCGTCAATATCAGTGCTTGGGACCTCTAATTCTGTACCAACCGTTTCTGAGTTTGAACTCGCTATTGGGTCAACTTTTTCTATTTTTTCGTCTTTGTTTCTGCTTCCCTCTTCGGTTTTGTCTTCCTCTTTGGTTTCGCTTTCCTCTTTGGTTTTGCTTTTCTCCTTGTTTTTGTTCTCACCTTCGTCTGTGTTTTTAATGTTTTTAATGTTTTTCGTGTTTTCCCTTAATTCTTCCTCCTCCATTTTTAAATTCAGTAATGATAAACGTTTGAATATACTCTATAAAACATACATTTATTTTGTTTGTTTGTTCAAAAAAACCTTAAATATACAGCATAAAATATACAGCATAAATTTATGATAATATAAACAATGCGTTGATAAATGTACTCTAAAATCTTGAGCAAATATATATTTTCATTTATTTTTTTTTATGTTTGTTTGTTTGTTTTTGTTTATTTTTGTTTATTTTTGTTAATTATGTTTATTTATTTTGTTTATTTATTTACACATTTATTTGCACAGTATTTCTGGGGTTGTACTTAACCTATGTCCTTCCTTAATAAGTAATAATTTCCTATTTTGTATACCAATATTTCCGAATTAGTAATTTTTTTAAATATTGCACCTAATTAAAAGATTGTTCTTTAATAAGTTTTTGTTATAGTCTTTATTTTTTAATTTGCCGAATTAACTTATTTTTTAATTTTTAATGCTTAATTATAATTTTGCATGTACGTATATTTTAAGTTTTTTTTATTTCTAGTATTGAAGGAAAATTATTTCTTGAAGTTTTAAGCACGTAGTAATATAAAAAAAATAAAATATAAGTATAAAAAATATAAAAAACTTAAACTAGATAAAAGATACAGCAAATACAAAAATACAAAATGAAATTTGTAAAATAAGTAAAATATATAAAAATAAATTTAAAATATGTGTAATATAAACTAGTGTAAATAATATATAAAATATATAAAATGTAAACTAATATAGAATAAAGTATATACAATAAAATATATAAAATATAAAAATATTAAATGTGAACTAATGTAAAATAAAACATAATATATAAAATAAAATATGTAAAATATAAAATACACAACATACACACAAATACTTGTCCAGTTTGCACGCACATTATAACCAGATAAAGCTTTATTTTAAGTTTAAATGCATTTTACCTAAAAACCGATTAAGTGATATAACTTAAAATACAACTGTTAACGCAAAAAATACATAAATCCAAACAACGTATTGTTAATATAACTTTCCATCTATGGTGGCTATAATAGAACGCGTGTGTTTACTTTGACGAAATTCGCACAGCCAGATCCCCTGCCATTGACCTGTAGCCAATCTACCTTTCGTTATTGGAATGGAAATAGAACTTCCAACCACTATTTGTTAGCAAAATAAATTAATACTTATAGCAAATCAAATTTTAAATTAAAATGATTGTCTTTTCAAAAATATAATATATTGCAAAAATAAATAAATAAATAAATAAATATTAATAAAAACATAAAGTATTTAAAATATTAAAAACATTATACATACAACTGGATTTCACATGAGATGGCATATCATCAGGACCTAAATGGTTAATTAAAAAAATTTACATATTTAACTAGCAAATTAAAAATTATTATACCCATTTAATCATTGAATGGATACTAATACGCAATGTCTCACCCTCAGCATCATGACGATAAACCTCATCTTCAGGTACTATTCGACTAAGTGAATCTGATAAATCTTTCCTTACATCACTATCCCAATTTTCATTTAATGTAAGTCCTGCAGATGTATGTTGTATAAATAAATTGAGTATTCCAATTTCATAATTTTCAATTTCTCTTAGATTCTTAACTATTTCATCTGTAATCAGGTAGCATCCCTGAGACCGTGATTTAAGTAAAATCTGTTTTTGAAACCACGTCATGTATTTAAAAAATAATTAT
>JAKTQT010000007.1:23024-40223 GCA_030579355.1 Botryozyma nematodophila | reverse complement strand
TTTTGTTTATTTATTATTTATTTATTTGTTTATTTTTTTTTTTCAGCTGCTTACTTTGATTAACTTGCATAGTTATTATATTGTGTTACTGTTTTATTATATTATTATCTTTATGGTATAGTATTTTGTTTGAAATTTTGTGTAAAATTACTTTTATGTTTTGTTGATGATTTGTCTTATATAGTGTAAATTAATGGATAATAGTAAATATAGGAAATAAAAGAATTAAATAAATAAGTAAATAGATAAAATCATATTTATTTTGGTACTTTTTTTTTCTCTTTAGCGAGAATTAACAATTTAATTAAGCGACCTAAAATGATTAGTTTTTTGCTAGCTCAAAAATTTATATTTAAGAGTCAAATGTTTAATGATAAGGTTATTTAAAATTAAGATATTTATTTTTTAATAAAATACGACTAAATACTAAGTCGTCATTTTAAATGTTGGAATTTAGTTTATAATGTTGAATAATGTTGGGCAATAGGATCTAAAGATTACTGTTACTTTCTATATAAGTGGATTACGAAATAAGTTTAAAACAAATATTTAGTCAATTTACAAATATTTTATCATAATGATACTATCATTATTAAAAAATGATAAATAAATTAATAAATTTTACTTTTCGCTGTGAAAATTAAAGCGTTTGATATAGTTTAATTCACCTGGACACTAAATAATCTTGATTTCCAAACATTATAGATAGCAGCAGGCATTAAAGACACATCTAGGTTTGCATTTTTGTTTACAAAAACATTTACAAATACATTTATAAACACATTTAGAACCGCAGTTAAAATAACTTTCACAAACTACATTTAGTATATATTCTGCAGACGCTTTACTGAAAAAAGTTTGTTTTTGTTTACAAGTTTTTCTTGATTTGTATGTTTTATAATAATAAAAGAATGATATAAAAGAAACAGTTGATAAATGTATGGTTATATATGTAAATGCTTGAATGCTATTTATATATATATATATATATTGAGATTTTAAAAAATTTCAACCTCACACAGAAAAACAAACAATCAAGAATAATAAGATAAAAAAAAACTAGAAAAGCAGAAAATAAAAAATTTGAACTGAATAAACATTAGCAATAAAATTGTTAGATATCTGTGTATTTAAGTTTATCCATTTGATTTTGTATTGTTCTAAATCTACTTATATAAATTTTTTGAGATGTTTTAGATCCTTTTTATTTTTTGTCTCAGATTGAAGACACTTTTTTTATAATCGAACTTTAAATCTTTTTTAGCTTTGAGTTTTTTTTCTGGAGTGTTTGGGCGAAGGTTTGCTTGAAGATTCAAACTTAAGTTTTTCAGTGTTATTTTTCTGGCCTCTGAAATGTTTTTTTCTTCAATCTCGTTAAAATTTATTTGCTTTTTAGCTAGTAAATTTTTTATAATACTTTTCGATTAATTTTAGCTTAGAATTTTGAAGCTATTGATGATTTATATTTAATTTACCGCTAAGTTTATTGCTGTAATAATTGGGATAAAGATAGTCTATTTTGTGGCTACAGTAATAACCAGAGGCTTGATCGTGTTTATAATTCGAAGTTGTTATAAGGTTTGCTTTAATTATAAGTGTAGAAAGTTTCATAGGGATTATCAGTAAGGTATTTATTATTCAATAAGTAAATATAAAATGAAACATCAGGCATGATGGCGATTTATATAGCAATATTGAATACAACTTAAGGCAAGTGGAACGACTGATGGATTATTTTTAATTTTACTTATTTTGTTTATTTTGTTTTTGGGTTGAATTTTTTTAAATTTTTTACTTCTGTTTAATATTCCCAATAATTACTGGAAGATTTTAAAATGTATTATTGTTTACAATTTATAAATTTTAAAAATCTACGATTTTTTTTTGGGTTGTTTGTTGAATACTCTTTAAGTTTAATATAAAAGAAATAAACACACACATACATTGTGTGTCTGTATACATATATATATAAATATATTTATTACTATTAATATTATTATTATTTGCTTTGCTTTATATTCAGTTACTCATGAAGAAAATTCAAATATGGTCTTAGACAGTGGTATTGACACCATGCATTGGTGAATATTGTAGCTAAATATATTATTACATTAA
The DNA here is from genome assembly GCA_030579355.1 of Botryozyma nematodophila. NCBI lineage: Eukaryota > Fungi > Ascomycota > Trigonopsidomycetes > Trigonopsidales > Trigonopsidaceae > Botryozyma > Botryozyma nematodophila. Next base: position 38,108 of record JAKTQT010000007.1, on the reverse strand, counting down.
TATTAACTAGTATTTTACGATCTTTAATTATACCTGTAAAAGTATCTCTAGTCACAAGACTGAAACAAATAAATACAAAGAATACTACAACTCAATATATAAAAAGCAAAAAAATAATGTAAACTTATTTCTCTTCAAGAGATTGCAAAAAAAACAAGGTAAATTTGAAAAACTAATAATAAAAATAAAAATATAAATTAAAAATAATCCAAAAATAAAACACAAACTTATAAAGAACAACAGTACAAAATGAAAAAATCAGATCTATTTTATCTAATTTACTTGTAAGATATGTTTTATATAATTTGTAAAATAAAAATATATAAATATAATGAGTAAATACTAACTGTTAATCGTTTAGTGTAATACATATTCCAATAACAATTTTAATTGATAGTGCACCATTAACAAAATATGTCAATAATTATATACCTAGTAAATTTTTAGAATTACAATTAGAAATTGTTAAATTTCATATACAAAATAATAATGATTTTCTAATTGAGAATCCTCCAAATTGGTTAAAACTATTCATAGGAATTGAAGTATTTTTTCAACTTCCTTTATTTTTTTATTTTCCTTGGGGATTATATAAAGGTACGTATATATTATTCATATGGATTTACTTCTACAAGGAAATAAAAAACATATTTTTTTTATACTAACTATTAGGATATATACAAACTTCTATATTACTGTCCCTGTATGGACTTGAGGCTAGTCTAAGTACATTGATGTGTATTTTTGAAATATACCTACATCCATTTGAAAACAGTATTGATAAATATAAACTTATTTTAGTTTATTTACCTACATTTATCATACCTTTCACAATAATGATTCAAAAGACAAAGCAAATTTGGACTCATTTAAGTTATTCTCATATTAAGCTTGATTGAGCTATATGTTATATAAATGTAGATAAATTTAAAATGATTAAAGTAGTAAAAATATATGTAAAATATGTAAAAATATATGTAAAATATGTAAAAATATATGTAAAATATGTAAACAAAAATGCAAATAGTCAGGAAGAAATGCATTAAAAAATGCGTAAATAAATTCACAGCACTAGAAATTCAAATCTAGCTGAAATGAATTTAAGTAATTAAAGGAAAAAAAGAAAAACTAAACATAATATATTTGATCTTTATACGTATTTAAAAACTGTTTTTTTACTGATTTTGGGGTTTGAATTTTGGTACTGGTATTGTATTATACTAATTTATTTTGTTTTGTTAAGATATTATTTATTATACATTTTGTTTAATCCATTTAATTTATTTAATTTATTCAATTTATTCAATTTATTTAATTTATTCGATTTATTTTTCTTCATATTTTACTTGCTTTCAGGTTATTAAATTCGTCTCCTGATTAATTACTCTCATTAGTTACGACGAGTTCTAAGAACTCACTCACAATGAATTCAAGACTTCTTTTCAAACTTGTTTATATTCCAAAGAACAGCTTAATAAATTTAAGTAGCTTTGGTAGATTAAGAAATTTAAGAAATTTAAAAGGCATACCGCCTCTAGCAAATAATTTCTCGACAACATGCTTTTTATTTAAAACGGCTACAAAAACGACTACAAAGAGTCTTCAAAAAGAAAAGAAAAAATCTAAGAAATTATCGAGCAAATCAAATAGTAAATTAAAACCAACCAATGCTAAATTAAAACTGGCCAACGATGATAATAAAGGGTCTAATTTGGATAAAAAACATATCAATGTTAATAATATATCAAAAAACATTGATACCAATCATAACAGCGCGGCATCTAGCGCTGTTCACCCTGATGTGCTAACAAATTCCCCAGAATATCAAAATTCTCCGTCTCCTTCACTATGGACTCCACAAGATACAGAAATGCTTCCTCCCGCAATTAAGAAAGGGGATGAAACTAGATTTCTACCTTCGTTTCCACTAAAAAAAGAAACATATCCAACACTTATGCCAAACAGTTTCCCATCACCAAGAGTATCTAAAAATTTTTCTTTTAGACAACTTGTTCAAACTCTTCGTGATAAACCGGATGGAGAATACGTTTTACTCTATATGTCTGAACCACATCGTTTATACTATTTAATATTATATTGTATCTCATTTGTAATGCTTGTTTATACATTAAATATGATTACTTGGGCAGAATCAGAGGCTTTTAAAACGCATATTTACTCGAAATTAGATCATGGAGATAAACCATTTTTAATAGACTTAAAGGAACATTTAACATATATGGATGGTTTAAACTTTATGAAATCCACTTTAATTGTAACTTTTGTTAGTTCAATTGCATTTTCAATTATTTATTTGTTTGCAAAGGCTCCAGGCAGATTAGTGAAATCGATTTCTTATATATCAAGAGGTCAATTAAAAAATCCATTAATACAATTAGTAATTGAACCACCATTTCCTATACTTTCAAAAAATTCGCAGATAATTACAATTCCAATACAAGATGTTTCGCTAGCAAAAAATACGACAGCTTGGACTGGCGAAGGCTTCTATGGTACTTCAGATAAATCCTCATTTATGATTTTCCTTTGGGAGAAAGGTCAATGGTTCCCTTGGATAGTTGATAGAAAAGGCTGGTATTGGGGAGACGGTCGTCTTTGGGATGTATTATTTGGTAAAAAATCGATAACTGAAGCTGAAAGAGGTTTAACTTATGATATGAAATTAAGGATTAAAATTGCACAAATGAAACAGGAAAAGTATGATAACATGCAAGAATTGAAGAAGGGAAGGAATTCTTACTTCTGGTGGGTATTTGCTCCGTTCAGTATAATAAAAAAAGATATAATTTGGATTACAAGTAAGATTATGTCAAAAACAAAATCATCTTCGAAATCAAACAAATCTGACAACGAAACTAATAACAAAAATTAAATTAATAGTTAATATATTAATAATTAACCTCATTGTATATATAAATTAATGTAAATATTTTTTTCATTCATATTTATAAGTTACTGTAAATATAAAAATGTATTTTTTTTATACCTATATACGTACAAGTCAGGTCACATGTTTTTCTATCTTAATTAAAATCATTATAATAATTATTTAAACTAGTTTATAAAAGAATGTTTTGTACACCTTCGTTTAAATAATACTTGAAACGTTTAATGTAAATTTCGGCTTCTTGTTTAGAATCATATACAGATGGATTTAATGTTAAATCGACTTTAAGTAAATCTGAAGAATCAACAATTGAATCTGCTTGTAAATTGCTATTTTTCGTAATTTTTGGTTTAGAAAGAATATCATAAATATCATCCAAAGAAGAGTTCGAAGTTAATTTAATAGATGGTTGCTGTTTGGATTGGATTTTTGGAAGATGAAACTTGACATCAAAGGGAAGTGTACCTGTAGGAGGTGAAAGAATTTGATCATATAATTTATCATTCTCAGAAGTATATTTCTTATATGAGTGAGTGTATAAATCATTTAAAGCTAATTTGTTTGCTTTATTTATTAATTTTTGTGTCAAAGAATTAGAAACAGTTGAATTATCAGAATTGAATAATGAAGAAAGTGATTCAAATAATGACTTAAGCGAAAATAATTCTGAAATAATAATTGGTTTAGGTTTTTCAGCCTTTTTAGTATCAACTTCTTTAATAGATTGTGAAGGTTTTGATTCTTTAGCTATTTTGATGTTTGATAAATCTAAATGTTGTAATTTTTTAATAGCTTCATTTAATTCAGACGGAGCAGATTTTGGAATCAAACCCAAATAAGCTAAAACATCACCTTTTAAAATTTTACCATTCAACCCAGTAGCTCTAATATTATTAATTGCGTCTTGTTTAGAAATGTTATTAGTATGCAAAAGCTTATTAACTGAAGGTAATAATACTTGATTTTTATTAGCAGCTGAGGATGCGTTTGAAGTTATTGGTGAATTTTTATTAGCGTCAGATTTTGGAGCTGAAGTTGTCTTAGAACTAGATGTCACAGGATTAGTGGAGGCAGTAGAAGTAGCGGTAGGAGTCGGGTCGGACGAAATAGAATTTGAATTAGCCTTAGAACTTGAATCTGTACTAGCAGATAATCCATCAAGTGGAGGAGGATAATCTAATTTGGATAAATCATCACCAATTTCAGCTACATAAGCAATAGTAGCACCAACAGGGATATTTTTTTCACCTTCTTTTTTTAAAATTTTCGCTAATACTCCATCTTCTTGAGACTCAACATCAATTTGAGCCTTATCAGTTTCAATTTCTAAAACAACGTCACCAACACTAAACTTTTCTCCTTCCTTAATAGCCCATTTTACAATTCCACCTTCTGACATTGTAGGAGACATTGCTGGCATTCCAAACCTTGTTGCAGAGAACAAGAATGACGAATAAGAGATGGCTGCATGTTAGTAACGGTATATAATGTAGTGTAGTATATTATAGTGTAGTGTAGTATGATATTATAGTGTAGTATATTATAGTGTAGTATATTATAATGTAGTGTAGTATATTATAGTGTAGTATAATAAAGTATAGTATAGTATATTATTATAATATAATATAACATATACTATAATACAATATACACAATATAATGTACTATTTTAAACACAGTATAATATAATATAATCACACAATAATAATAACATAATAACAATAAAATAATAATAAAATATAATATAAACAATAATATAAACAATAATATAAATAATATTACTAATAAACATTACTAATAGAGCATTACTAATATAATATTATTAATGCTATATTACTAATATCATGAACCGCCATTATAATATACTAGAATTATAAATATTATGAGAATACAATATAATATTATATTCTATAGTAAAATAATATGAAAATACCGCAGGAAAAAGAAAATTTAAAATAAAAGGTGGGTAATAAATGCTAAGTGCAAAATGGAAAACAGAAAGATCCAATTTAATATATGGGAAACCAAAAAAACAAGCATATAATATAATATAGTATAGTATAGTATAGTATAGTATAATACAATAAACTATACTATAATATACTATAATATACTGTAATATACTATACTATAATATAATATAAATAATACAGTATACTATACTATAACATCATATAATATACTATAGCATAGTATAATACAATATAAAATAAGTAATATAGTGCAGTATAGTATAATATAATATAATATAATATACTATAGCATAATATAATAACACACAATACAATATAACACTATAATATAATATTATATACTAATAATCAGGACATTACCTCGGACAGAAGAAAACCCGTTTGCACCCGCCAGCGAGCGAACCAAAAATTTTGTCCTTAGCAAAACATTCTTTTTAGCGAGAAGCATTCTGATTGTTGATTAAATTTTTAGTATAATATTAATAATAAATAATTATATTGATTAATTAATTGTTTTTTTTTTATAAAAAAAAAAAAAATTAAAAACTTCGTCTGGTTTAATTGTTTTCTCTTTTGTGTTTAAATTTCAATTTTGAGAGTGTTTTATTTCTATTTCGTTTAAATTTGGTCATGGTTTTCGTCCGTTGCTAGTAGCAATGGTCTTGAATGATTTAATGGGCTTAGAACTAATAAACCGGGCATAGTTTATTTAAGACGGTCGTTTAATTTTTATTTTGTTTTATTATTATTATTATTATTATTTTTTTTTTTTTTTAAATATATTATTTCTTTTTTCAACTAATTATTTTTATCTTATCTACAACATAATAAAACTACAACCGTCAAATTGGAAAATTAAAAATTGAACTCATGCAAGTTTAAAATATAAATTAATTGATATTATAATTATATGTATTATTTAAATTAATAAATTTTATTAATATAATTGTATTTAATCATAATAAATTAATTTAATAAATTATAATAATAATTATATTTATTAGGGAAATATATTATATTAATTTATAAAGATGCCATTCGAACTACCACCACCGAAATTTTTAATTCGGACTTCATCACAAGTTAAATTAATAAGAAAAACCAGATCTAAGAGTAGACAAAATTCTAGTTCTAGAAAGGATTCTGATTCTTATTCGTCTGTTGGTGAAGAAGATTTTGTTATCCCACATATGAACGTTTCTTTAGATCCATTGTTGCCTTTAGATTATTTTAAACAAGATGTTTTAACTTTAATACATACTTTAAAAATCAATGGTTGGAAAAAACTTGATAAATCTCAAAGTAATAAAATTTCTGTTACCAGACTTTCTGGTGCATTGACAAATTGTGTTTATAGAGTTTCTCCTCCTCCTTGTGTTGTTGTTACAGAACCTGTAGTAGGACGAAAAAAAATAATAATAACTATAACGGTCAGGCACAAGAATTACTACTTAGAGTGTATGGTACAAATGCAGAAAAATTTATTGATAGAAATGAAGAATTAAGTACATTAAGTAAATTAGCAAAACATAATATAGGTCCAAAATTATTAGGTACATTTATTAATGGTAGGTTTGAAGAATTTTTAAATGCAACTACTCTTACAAAAGATGATATTCGTATTCCTGAAATGAGTAGACAAATAGCAAGACGTATGAGAGAATTACATGATCTTATTCCTGTTAATGAAATTGAAAAATCCAATGGTCCAATGTGTTGGAATAGTGTATCCAAATGGTGTAAATTAGCAGAAAGTGCCTTTAAACGTTTGGATGCTTTAAATAATAAGCCAAGTGGTTATTTTGAACAAAAAATTTTACATAGTTCTTTTTCTGATTTTATCTCTGCTTTTGAAAAATATAAAAAATGGCTTATAAAAAAATATAAATCACAAGATCGTTTAAATGAAAATTTAGTTTTCGCTCATAATGATACTCAATATGGTAATTTACTTAGAATTAATCCTTCCCAGGGTTCTCCTTTACTTATGCCAAAAAATGAACATAGACGTTTATTAGTAATTGATTTCGAATATTCTGGTTTAAGCATACGTGGTTATGATATTGCAAATCATTTTTGTGAATGGATGTCTGATTATTATGGTCCAGAGCATCCAGAACATATTTATGAAGAAAACTATCCAACTCCTAAGGAACAAGTGAATTTGGTTACTGCGTATGTTGATCATGGTATAGAATTAGGGACAACTGGTGATCCAGAAAATTACTTAGAAGAAATACAAGATCTTGTCACACAATCTAAAGATTGGCGTATTTCGGTACATGTCTTTTGGTGTATATGGGGTGTGGTACAGACTCCTATTCATGATGAACTTGCTGAACAAGAGGAGAAAAATTTATTATCAAGAGCTTCTTCATCATATCAAATTTTAAATTCTGATACTCAGAGTTTGAACGAAACTCTCACACATGATTTAAATAACTTGAATTTATCTGATACACAGAATCCCAGCGTTTTAAGTGATTTGCCAAAGGATGCACATGATAGAACTCTTTCAAGTGAGACGGAGGAGGAAGCCGCAAATGATTTCGATTACATTTTGTATTCCTCTCAGAAGGCAGAACTATTTTGGGGCGATATGATTAAGTTTAACATTATTTCAGAATCAGAATATAATGGTCCTTTCAAGAAGATTGCATATTAGTAATATACTAATTAAACAAACTCTAGATTGTAAAATTTACAAAAATACTTACTAGACATATGTCTAGATATAAAGCATAATGACACTCAACTTATTGCAATTAAATTTATTCAACATAAAGGCTATCGATTTTTCATATTTTAATTACTATTATTCCTTTATATTCACTATATTATACTTATTTTTTATACAGCGGTTATTTTTGTACTATATTGACCTACAGTAATCATAATTTACATTGTGATACTTAGTAGGTGTGTAATAGAATAAATGCTTTGTATGCTTGCGTTTATTTTTTATCTTTACTTATATTTACATGAAATATACACGTATACATAGACAATTAAAGTGCTGTTTTCCATAAATCCCACGTTATACAGAGAATAAGGTGGATCAGATAAACCCTTAACTTTTTACCCATCACGGATCATTGCCTAGGGCATGACCCATGATGATGTTTGTCAATATAGGTGCGCCTCGTGTTCAATCACGTGCTCTCGTAGTTCGTAATAACTTCCGAATTAGTACTCTGCGTTTTTAAATATTTATTTATAGTTAAACACTTGGTTTTTATTTTCATTTTTTGTTTATTTATTCATTTACTTTTTGGAGGTTTTTACAGCATTTATTAGTATTTTTTTATTAGCATAAATTTTTAAAAATTTTTTAAAACTTTAACGTTTTTTCTCTATAGTAAGCTTGTTATTTTTGCTGCTTTTGTGTACAAATGAATTAAAAAGTGTAATTACGAAGATTGCTAATAAATCTTGTTCTTTTTAGGTGTACTGTTGGGAATTATTTAAAAATATTTATTAATTGGTTAATTCTTAAATTATTTAATGTACTGTTTAAAGCACTTAATTTTTTGTAGTAATAATGAATGAAAAAAATTTGCCTCTATTTTTAATAGAAGGAAATGAATTACCTACTGTATTAAGTGTGGGAGAATACGAAAGAAAAATAAATATTGGTAGTTTGAATAGATTTGAGAAAAAATCAGATTCTAATACATCTTATTTGAAGTGTGCTACTGATGCAGAGGATACATCGGTTGATGCTTATACGCAAACTGATCCACCTTCTGTGTTAAATGAGGATAAAAATAAAAAAACTGACAATATTTCAAGTACAGATTTTTTAAATTTTCAATTAATTCTCACTCCTTATCCGAAATTATACTATACTGTTGACGAAGAAAAATTTATTATTGAAGAAGAGTGGGAATTAGTAGACAGAATTGAAGAAGTTATTAGCGATGCTAAAATGAATAATGTTGATCCATTACCTATTCCCTGTTTTAAAGTTGATTTAAAATCAGACGATTTACAAAATAATCCTTGGCTAATTAATTCTCAACAGATTAGAAATGATAGTATAAACAAAAGCGTGAGCGTTGGGCTAAAACAAGATAATAGCGTTTATAAAAATAATTTTAGTCAGTTTATTGAAAATTATAAAAAAAGATCAGGTAATTATGATTTTACAAAATCTATGATGTATATTGTAAAAGATTTTTGTAATCAATTGATTATACAATCAGCTTCTGCTTATGAGATGGACGATTTGCACGAAATTCATGATGAAAGTGAGTCACATTCTAGTAATAACAATTCAAATGGTGGGTCTAATATTCAGGAATTAAATACATCTCATAATAATGAAAGAAATTATGATGGTTCGTTGATAAATATCCGCAATATAATCAGCGAAATTACTTCAGAGATTTCGGCAGATATTCCATCATCACATGATGTTTCGTTAGCTCTTAATGATACCATGTTGCAATTTGAAAATCATATCGGTTATCTTAAACAAATCTCGCCCAATCTAGTGTCAGATATTTATAACGCTTTGTGGAATTTTCAGCAATATGATATTAAAAGTATAACTGAACAACTTAAAAACAAAACGATTGCTTATTCAGATTTAATAAGTGAGAAAACATGTAGCGTGATTGACGAGTCTATTAAGGTGTTGGGTGCTAGTGTCGAATAAAATTTAATATCTATTTTTTTTTTCTATTCTATTTTAGTTACATAAGCGATATTTTTGATACCATTAATGCTTTATATGGTTATGATTTACGATTTAAGAAGTGGTCAAGTTTATATGATATTTATTTATTGGTTGGTTATGGTTTTTTCGATTCTGTCTTAATTAATTTTTTATACTTAAAATTCAATTCACTATTTTTGGTTTGCTTATTACTACCTATACTACTATGACTTTTTTTGTTTACTACTTATTACTGTTTTTATTATTTATTTTTATTTATTAATATTACTATTATTAAGATTTCTATTACTTATCTCTTGTTAATTATCTTTTATTATTTACTTCAATTTTACGGTGTGTTACTTGGGCATGGAATGAGGGCATGGAATGAGAGCATGGTTGTATTTTATGCATTTTAGTTAGTTTTATTATAGTTTACTTATACTTTTACGGATGTCTTTTTCACACAATAGTAAATAATATTTTAATCTGATACCAGATAAATCTTCCAGCTATTCATTACAAAGTAGTTGGTATATGAGAAAACGTAATCTCAATTCCGTAAAAACATTTGCAGAAAGAACGCACAATAAATAGTAAAAATATACAAATAAACTGCAAAAAGTGAATACAAGAAAATAAAATCATAGTATTTATATAATTTACTATAGTGACATCTAAATTTACCTAAATTTACTTCTACTTCAACTTCTACATCTACTACTACTTTTATTACTACTTTTATTACTTCTTCTACTTCTACTTAAATATTTATTAAATTACATAAGAAATGCTCCTCAATAACATCATAGATTTAAGGCGATTGTTAAAATAAAAAAAACTATTATAACTATGGCAACTCAAACCTCATTGGATATTGATTAGTTTCTATAACAACATATATTAGTCACTTAAACCGGGTAATTAGATTATCTTTTTTCTTATTAAAAATTTTTTTTATAAAAGGCACCAGGCATCATCTTAAAATTTTTAATTTCCAGTTTCATTATTTAATTTATTTATTTGTTCAATTAAGTTTTATAACTTTTCAAAAGCTTATAACAATTTTATTTTATTTATAAATTTATATTAGTTTTTATTAAGTTTTATTGATTCATAGTATCATTATTTGACAGTGTTTACTCATTATTACTAGTAATTGCAGAATTACTATATAATTGATTTCTCACTATAATGGGTTACTTATCAGATAAGGCAGCTTATGCTTTGATATATTCTTCTTATGGAGTTTTTTTGTAAGTTTGTTGTTAGGGAATTTTCGTTGTCATGGAATCTGTTTCTATGGTATTTGCTAATGACGCTGCTATATTGTTTTCTTGTATACTAATTAATAGAATTGTTGGACTCTTGGCAGCTTGGAAACTATCCAGAAAAGATCAATATGTTGCAGCTTTAAGATCTCAACCTCGTGAGTTTTATTTCATTTATTAATCCCATTTATGATTTTAGAAATATATTTTTTTAAAACCCCTTAGTTGTAATTGGTAAGTTTTATACTAATCTTTACAGCAATTCCCTTGGCGTTTAATTTTATAGCATCAGGTACGATTTTGTGATTAGTTACTACTAACGATAAGGTACTTCCATTGCTCGTGCAAAAATTAAAAAAAAAACCTGCTTCACCGATAGTTTAATCAATTAAGAATTTGTTAGTTGGGTGGCTTTAATCTGTTTTGTTTATTTGAAGCAATTTTAAACACTTTTTTTATTTGTTTTGTTTTAAACAAATCAGGTTAAGTATACTTTTTTAATTGTAATAAAATATTATACAGTGAAGTAGAAATAAACTACTTAAAAAAAATATGTCCTTTTTTTATGCTTTAAAACATTTATGCTTTTTAGTTGAATAATTGACATTTTTAAAAGCGGCTCCGACGGGTGCTTGAAACTTTTTGATATTGATTTCTTTTTTTTTTTTTAATTTAATTTAAGAATAAGATTTTATATCAAAATGTGATCAGGCTGAGATTATACCGTGATAACTCGAACAAGCTAATACTTGCGTGAGAAATGGATGCTGCTTTATTGGATAGTTAATAATTAAATTTATTGCTATTAAGTTTACTGTATTATATTTTATTGAAATTAACCGTAAATTTTATTTTCTAATTTAATTTCTATGTAATTTATTTTATTTTTACTTTATTTTTTACTTTTATTTTATTAGCTATGGGATGCGGTATTTTACTTACATATCCACAAATTGGAGCAATTCTTGGTATTCAAGGTGTTTTCGTTTATGCCATTTCCTCTGCTTCACCTTTAATGTTATTTGCTTTTGTTGGTCCTCTTGTTAGAAAGAGATGTCCTAAAGGTTTCGTACTCGAAGAATGGGTTTTTCAAAGATACGGTTATATCACCGGTTTGTACTTTGGTGGTTGGACAATTTTCACAATTTTTTTGTTTGCTGCTTCTGAATTATCATGTTTATATCAAATTGTGCAGACTATGACCGGGATAAATGGTTTGCCTGTTATTATAGTAGAAGCTGTTGTCACCACAATTTATACCTTTTGGGGAGGTTGCTACACATCATTTTTTACAGATAATATTCAAGGTTTAATGTTTTTTGTATTGCTTATTATTTGCTCGGTCGCAATGGGTACCACCATTAATATTGATAGAAGTTTAATTGAACCATCCGGTTTAACTAAAGCAAGTTTAGTTGGTTGGCAGCTTGTATATATATTCCCAGTTGCCATATTTACTAATGATGTGTTTTTATCTGGATTTTGGCTAAGAACTTTTGCTTCGCGAAATGATAAAGAATTATTCATGGCTTGTGGAATTGCCACTATAGTTGTCTTCATTTTTCTAGTTTTAACAGGATTTGCTGGTATACTTGCTGTATGGTCAGGATTATATAACTATAATGATGATCCAGACAATGCGGGATTGTCATTCTTTATTATTGTTGATACTTTACCTTCATGGGTAATGGGATTTGTTTTGGTTTTTGTTATTGCTTTATCAACAGCAGTACTTGATTCTTTCCAAACAGCATTAACTTCATCAATTTCGAATGATGTTTTCCGTAATAAATTCCCAGTATCTTATTGTCGTATATTATCTATTGTTGTTATTATCCCTTCAGTGGTTGTTGCACTTAAAGCTACAAATGTATTAAATTTGTATCTTATATGTGATCTTGCTTCTTCCGCTGTTGTTCCAATGATTCTTTCTGGATTAATCAATGCGTTATATTTTATAAGTGGATTTGAAGTAATGGTTGGAGGACTAGGTGGTATTTTTACTACATGGTTATTTGGAACAGGATATTATCATTCTGCCGCAAAAGGAGGTGGACTTTTAATTATGGAAGACGGTCTTTATACAGGTGATTGGGGTCCATTTTTCGCTTTTGTTACTGCTCCATTTGGTGGAATTGTTTGGGGTTTAATTGCTTTGGCTTTGCGTTCTGGTACAATGTATATTCATAGTCGAGTAACTGGTAAACCTTTTACAGTATTTGAAAGAAAATTTGAATCAGCGGTGATGCCAGCTGGATCTAATGAATCGGATTCAAGTGATGAATTAGATGAAAACGATAATGAAGACATTGATGATATTGAATACAATGGTGCAAAGAGACAACACATTCATAGTAAAAGTCAAGGAAGCGATATTAAGATTGACGAAACTGAACAAACAGCCTCTATTGATGGTTCACCAAAGAATGTACCACAAACCCGAACTCAAAAGATATTAGCATTATTTGCATTAACAAATGATAACGTATCAACCACGGATTCTGGTTCTTCAATTCAAGAGGTGAAAAAGAGGAAATGGTATAAGGAACTTATATATTAATTTGGAAAAAAGATATTGTTATCCAAAAACAATTAATTGTGTTTAATAGGACGATGAATTTTTTACGACTAGGTTCCAAATGTAATTACATATTTATTAATATAGTAGATTTTATTGTTTATATTTAAAAATTAACTAACATTACACATAATTTTTTCTAACTAAACAGTTAAAAGTTTGCCTTTTCACATTTAACGTGGAAAGGGTTAATACTTTTATTAGTAATAAGTATTAATTTTATTATTAACACTTAAAAATACCGAAATTCGGCTTCTGACTAATACCCCACAAAATATTACTAAACTTTTACCTCGGCTTTATAAGAAGCATATTGTTTTCAAACTTCTATAAAAGATGGAGAATCATAAAATTTATAATTAGAAAAGAAATTTCCTAAAAATAAATATAAAAGGAACAATTAGTTTTTTTATTATAGCATATATTAATTGATTATTTGCTTATTTTTCTGTCATGGCTACAAAAACTACAGATGACATTGGTCCAATAAGGTTTGTTCCCGTTTAAGACTTTATTGTGGATATTTTTAATTTAATATATATTAAATTAACAAGTATTTATTATATTATATGTGTTAATTATATTGTTTATTATGCATATGTATTATATACTTTATATATAATATAGAAATATTGTCATATTCTAACGATTAGACATAAAATAGACATTAAGGGGTTGGAAAAATACATCTCTAACAATGTCAAAGAAATAGAAATTCCAATTGAAGTATTCCAATTTGGATATGGACAATCGAATCCTTCATATTTAATAAAGAGCTGTAATAATAAACAATTTGTATTGAGACGTAAGCCACCAGGTAAATTAATTTCAAAAACTGCACATGCTATTGATAGAGAATTTTATATGATTAATGCTTTAAAAAAGTATGATAAAAATTTTCCAGTTCCAAATGTTTTTTGTCTTTGTAATGATTCCAGAATAATTGGGTCAGAATTTTATATTATGGAATTTATAAACGGTAGAATTTTTCATTCACCATCTTTTCCTAGTATTAAAACAAAAAAGGAAAAGGAAGCTTTTTTTCATTCAGCTGTTGAGACTTTAGCAAAGTTACATTCTATAGATCCTAGAGAGTTAGCTAGTTATTTACCAAATAATTTTAATTTAAAAGTTCCTTCAAATATTAGTAAAAATGCAAACTCTTCAAAGGGTTATTATTCAAGACAGGTTAAAACGCTTGAAAAGGTTTCATCTGCGCAAGCTGTAGTGCAAGGTAACAATTGTAAAACAGGTGATATCCCATATTTTAAAGAAATATGTAAATGGCTTGTAGAGAATATTCCTCCGAACGATAGTTCAATGCATCGCATAGTTCATGGTGATTTTAAAATTGATAACTTGGTGTTCGATTCTACTAAACCAAAAGTAATTGCAATTCTTGATTGGGAACTTTGCACAACTGGTAATCCACTCAGTGATTTGGCCAATCTTCTTCAACCATTTTCAGTTATTTCAACTGCGCCGAGTATGTTTAAAGAGCTAAATATAAGATTAAATCTAAATTCTAATTTGAACTCTTATTTAATGGGAATTTCAGAGGATGACTTAAAAAGTCTTCCTTCTAGTTATCAAATTCGCAAATGGTACACTTCTTTTTCGGATTGGGACCCTGAACCAATTTGGAAATTTGGAGTAGTGTTTTCTCATTTTAGATTGGCTGTTATTACACAAGG
>JAKTQT010000005.1:34871-47468 GCA_030579355.1 Botryozyma nematodophila | reverse complement strand
AATGAGAAAAATAATAATCCGATCTATCGTCTATATTAAATATAAAATAAATAAATAAATAAGTAAAAATTAAGTAAAAATTAAGTAAAAATTAAGTAAAGCAACAAATTAACTCCCTCTCACTATGGCTTCATATGCAGGAGTTGCATTTTCATACTCCTTTAGAAAAAAAATATCTTTATTTTTAACTAAAAATTTTAAAATGTCTCGTAAATAGCTTGACAAAACAGCAAGTGATTGTGAATCCATATTTGTATACGTTATTAACTCCGGTAGATATACAAACAGTCGTAGTAGATGTTCAGCACCATAAATATCAGACATTCTTTTCTCACTTCCACTAGCAGCAGGTAGTGTTGGTTGATTTCTGTTATTAGTGTTATCATCACCACTTATTATACAATCCTTAACAACATTTCTATATTGTTCTCTCTCAAATTTATACAATAATGCATTTCCTAAAGCTTTATCAAAATATAATCTTAACCCGGAAACAACTTCTTGTAAAATTTCAATTTGTCCAGATCCTTTTAAATATTTCTTACTAGATAAATCTCTGTATTCACTTAAAATAGTTGTTACATTTGGTTTTCTTGGTAATGAAACTAATTGATGATTTTTGGTAATAAATTCCCAATCATCAACTAATTTTTCTTTTAAAATAGATGGAATTATTAAATCGAATTCATATTTCGTTTCATTTTTTAATTCATTTTCCTCGCCAATGTTTTGTGAATTTAATAGTACATTTGAACCTAAAGGATTTAAAGATCCAATTCCATTTCCGATACCAATTCCTGTTCCACTTGCGTTTCCCAATCCAACACCAGATGAAGGATTATTTGTCATACTAGTTCTAGATCTTTTTCTTGTAGAATTTTCAGCAGACGGTGTATTATTTGTATTTGAACCATGATTATCATTTGAAACCCGATCTCTATTTCGACGTCGTTCATTAGTACTTACCCGACGAGATGAATTATTTGCATTTGTAGCATTAGTAGAATCTGAATTTCCACTAACAGCATTATTATTCCCATTAGTATTAGCATGACCATTCGCGTTACCATTAGCATTACTATTCAAACTACCATTTGTGTTTCCACCACTACTTCCATCATGATCATCTTCCGTTTTTTTTTTCTTCCCTTGTGCAGCATTTTTTGCAGCTTCAACACGGGCCAATTCTAATTTTTCCTTTAATTGTTTTCTTGTTTTTATATTCTCTTCAGTCCATTCCAATACACGATCTTCAACTACCCATTCATCCCAAGTTGATTTCCAACCTTTATAATGAATATAATACTGTCTTTCATTTAATAATTCAGGCTCTGGTTCTGAAGAATTATTTCCATCTGTATTAGTATTATCATCTGCATCAGATTTTATGCCTTTTGTATTTGATTTTTTCGAATCAGGTGTTTGAGTTGGTTTTGAAAGTGGATCATACACTTTAAGAATTTTGGAATCATACAACATAGGACCATGAAATGTCAATACTCTAGAATTAACTGCTAACATTGGTACGATTGAATTAGATTTGATTCCCATAGTGATTAGATATTATTAAGTCTTAAATGATACTATATTATAATACCATATAGGTTTTGATTATTGGCATGTATATATATTATAGTTGTAGTTATTTTTTTGGTTGCAATGGACAATTTAAAACTGTTCAACGTATATGATGATAAATTCAAAGGTGTTTTTCGTTGTTAGGAAGATGGTTGTATTGTAAATTAAAGGTTTTTTTTTTATTATTTACTATGTGATTTAAATTACAGGACTTGGTGAAGTGTTTTGGAGTGGTTTTTAGGTGGTGTATTTGGATACAGGACTTGTGAAGCTGGGTGTAGAAACGTAGAAAAATAAAAAAATAACAAAAAATAAATAAATAATTAACAAAAAATCAATAAAAAATAAATAAAAATATAAATAAAAAATAAACAAAAAAAAGCAAAGCAAGAAAAACAAATAAATATCAATAGCCAGAGAAGCAAATAAATATCAAAAGTAAAAAATACAGATAAAAAATACTAGACAAAGGGAATAAATAAAAATATATGAAATACACTAATAAATAATAATATTGTTATCTCTAATTCCACAATGGACCCGAATGCATTGGAAAAAAAAATCCTTAAAGAGTATTTAACAAAAGGAGCATTGTTCTTTTCAGAAAACATAAAAGAAACAAAATTAAAAGAGTTTTTTCCTGCAATAGATAAAAATAAAAACAAAGACAAGACCAAAAACAAAAATAAAGACAAAGCAATTCAAGATTTATATGAATATATTCGCGAGTGCGAAGAAAAAAAATATCAAAAATGTTTACAAGACATTGATGAGTTTTACGCTAAGAATAATGAAAAAGATATAAACAACGAAAATGACAAACAAATTGTGGATGTACAACAATACAGTATGAAAATACAGCAACAAAGTATTGAAAAAATACTAAAAAACCCAGAAGCATCAAAGATACTGTTTAGAAATTTAGACTTGGCTGAGATTTATTTAAAAAATGAATACGACGCACTAGCGGCAGAATATGATTCTTTGCTTAGTGAAGTGGAATCTCGTTTGATAGAGAAGACTAATTAAAAGATTTTTATTTATATTTTTTTCTATTTATATTTATGTTTGTTTAATTTTTTCAATATGGAGTTATTAGCATTATAATACATTGTAGGTATAATTTACATACATACATTATCAGTTTGTATTTAATTTTTACTCAATGCGAGTGAGATTCTAAGCATGGGACGCTTAGAATAGGTGCATTAAATTATTTATTTAGTATGCTTTTATTTTCATTGTATAGTCTATTTAATTTTTAATCTATTTAATTTGTATTTCTTTATACTTTAGCGTAATTTAATCCAATTTAATTTGTACACTTTATTTAATTTAGCACAATTTAAGCCAATTATTATTGGCAATTATATACAAAACCATGGAAAACTAATAGGCTGAATATATTTGTCTAAAATTAAGAAGTTGTTAGGCTTCAGTTGCAGTAAATGGATAAAAATAAGCGCAAGACTGCAAAATGCAAATTGAAAAGCAATCAATAAATACAAATAAATTTAAGTAGATAAATCATTGATTCGAATGGTTTCTAAGATCCTTTGTTCAGTCACTCTGATTATGGCCGTTCTATTGGGATGGATATAATATGGAAGTCAAAACATGTATATACACATATAATGTACACAAATAGAGCCAAAATACATACAATAAACATATAATAGACATATAATACATATATAAGAAATATAATACATATTAATACATTAAAAATATATACAGACACACTTAAACTATATACAACACATACAATACATTCAACTATATACAAACATATCACATCATAATAACCATTAATTTTTTGGAGAATATGCTAAAATCCACTATCCACTGGTAGCTTAAATGGATTACTTTTTTCCCGCTTTATTCTTTTCTTAGTATTTTTCATTTCTAGTAGATTTTTATAATGATTTGTGTTTTCTGTATTTGAAGAATTAACTTTTGATGCATGTAACATATTTTCTGCACTCCTTATATTGTTCGAATTCTTCATCCCATCGACACTTCCAGATATGTCATCCCATGATGAACTCACAACTCTTCTAATCGATTCTGGTGAAACTTTAAAATATTCACTTAAAACTGTAAAATTAAACTCATTTTTATCCTTATTATACATTTCTTTTATTAAAAGTCGTTGTTGTAAACTTAATTTTTTTATCGGTTTATATCCATCTGGATATTTCTCTTTCATTGCATATTTGTGTCGCTTCCATTCTTCTAATTCTTTGTTTTCTCGCCAGTTCTTGGGCGGCATTTTATTTATTCTTCTTTCTTTATTCTGTACAATAGTGTTTAGGTCAGGTAAATTCCATGTATTGCTATTTTTATTAATGCGTTTAATGCTTTTAGTGCTTTTATTGCTTTTGATGCTTTTAATGCTTTTATTGCTTTTACTATTATTACATACTACTCCTGTGTATGAAATACTTCTCAAGTTTAGAAACCGTCTACAAGAGAGCATACTGTGTTTGTGGTGTATGATATGCAGTAATAATAGTATAGCGGGGTATGATAGTTTAATATAGTGTGCACTGAATTAATAGTAAATTAATAATATAGCAATCATATGACAATAATAAAGTAGAATATAATGAATAATGAATAATGAATAATAAATAATAAATAAATAAGTAAAAGCAAATAAGCAATGCAACTATGTTTTAATAAATACACCTATACCAATATGCTACACAAAACCCATTTAAGTCCTTTATTTTTCACTTCCCAAAAATATTTGCACCCTAGTTACCGAGCCCCTTATAATTAAAAAGATACTATATAAAATACTAAATAATAATAATTAAAGAAACATCAATTTGGTTGCTTTGCAACCAATTGATGTTTCAATAAAAATTAAAAACGAAAACAAAACCTTCACAACGACAACCATCACCGAACAACGACAACGACAACCAATACACAATACAACAACTAGAAATATCAATAGATAGTATATTAGAAATTACTCCAAAGTTATCACAGATGAATTTCCTTCGAAGGGTGTTGGGAAACTCAGTCAATAAGGAACTGGTTTCGATACCTAGTGGACAATTATATCTTGTTAGATCAAGAAACTCACCAAAGAGTGATTCTGAATGTATATTTAAAGATTCTGCTGCAACAATTAGACAAACTTCAGTCGAATTTAATTCACAATTGGTTATAGAAAGAGTCTACGAAGAAGGTGAAGAAGAATTAGAGAATGATTCTGATGATGATAAATCTGGTAATAGTATTTTATCAAGAGATGATGAATATTCTTTTCTACTAGATGAATCAATAAAATTTTCTTTTTCTTTAATAGATGATAGTAAAAATTCTGATAGTGAAGGTCCAAAAGCAGTTTTTTCTTGGTTAGATTTATCTGGTGACAAAGATGATAGATTTGAATTCGTTTGTTATCCTGATCTTTTGCCACCTGGTTTAATTACCCAATTTGAATTAACTGCTGTAAAATGTCAATATGAAAGAAAATATTCAAAATCTTCTGATTTTGCCACCAGAGAAGATTTGGATCAAATACGTTATGATAATTTAATTAGTAAATCTGCTTCAAATTTATCAACTACTAGTTTACAAACTTCCCCTAAACTAAGTGAACCATCCACTCCTGTAAAGTATCCAACTTCGTCGACAAAGTCGACAAAGTTGAATACTAGTATAGATGACGTACCTTCAACACCTAAAAATCAAAAATCAGTTGAAGAAAAACTAGAAAGCATTGAAAAAATCGAAAAAATTGGGGACACTTTAGCTCATGAAACAGCTGAATTACATCTATATGATCCCGCTACAGGATCCTTCATTTTACAAGCAAAATTTGTATCCTGTACCGTTATAGATGTATCGAATTGGGAATACTGGTTAGAAATAACATCAAAAGAACAAGACAAACAATGGCTTTCAGTCGAAATTCTTCCTGAAATGAATCCTTGCTTCAATTTCGAACATTTATCCTTTATTTTCAACTTCTATACTGAAGTTGATGCTTTTTCTTGGTTGTTGAAATTTGATTCCTTAACTTCTTTTGAGAATTTCCAACAAGGTTTAATGCGTGCTTTATGGGAACATTTAAATAAACAAAAATGGTTGAAATCAAAGGAACTAGAACGTGAATATGTCTTGGAAGCTTTCCAAGACATGGTTATTGATGAAGAAGGTGATCGAAGTGAAGAAGAAGAAGAAGAAGAAGAAGAAGAGGAAGAAGAAGAAGAAGAAAGACAACAGGATGAAAACGAATCATATGATGAAGATGAAGAATTTGATAATGTACACAATAAAATGTCAGGAGACGGTAAAAACTCACTTCTCGCTGTCGGTGGTAAAATAGATCGGGCTTTTGTTGTTCGAGGAAACAAAATTGGTGTATTCAAAACTGGATCAAATAATAAAAATTTAGAATTTGCTGCAACAATTGACAAAATTCAAACAACAAAAGGTAAATCTTTTTCGCCAAAAAAAGTTATGTTACATTCTGCTGAGCGTTCGATGGTACTTCAAGATGATTCAAACCTAAATAAACTATATAGAATGGATCTTGAAGTTGGAAAAGTAGTTGATGAATGGAATATTAACGAAGATGTTAATGTTAAAGCATTTGGACCAAATAATAAATTTGCTCAATTCACAAACGATGAAACGTTCTTAGGTGTTTCAAACAACTCCCTATTTAGAATTGATCCCCGTTTATCAGGTGAAAAAATGGTAACGTCTGATATGAAGTCTTATGTTACAAAAAATTCATTCTCTTCAATGACGACTACCGAACAAGGTTTTATTGCTGTGGCCTCTGATAAAGGTGATATAAGATTGTATGATAGATTGGGTGTAAATGCAAAGACTGCAATTCCTGCCTTAGGTGAACCAATTTTAGGTATTGATACATCAGTTGATGGTAAATGGGTTTTGGCAACTTGCCGTACTTATCTTTTATTAATTGATACAACAATTAAAGATGGAAAATCAATTGGTAAACTTGGTTATCAAAGATCATTTTCAAAGGATTCCAAACCAAAACCAAGAAGATTGCAATTATCACCTGAACATGTTGCACAAATGCAAATAGAATCAAAACAACCTTTAAGTTTAACAACTGCACACTTTAATACTGGCATTAATAATGTTAAAGAGACAACAATTGTATCTTCTTCTGGTAAATTTGTAATCACATGGTCGATGAAAAAGATTCTACGTAACGAAAAGGATCCTTATACAATTAAAAGATATGAGGATGTTGTTACGGCGGATAATTTCAAGTTTGGTACCGATAAAAATGTCATTGTTGCTCTTCAAAACGATGTTGATATGGTTTCAAAGTTTTCTTTCAGGCGCCCAACTAGAGATTCAATTGTAACTCCAGTTAAGAAGCTTAGAAGTAGAAGCTCTATTGTTAACTCTCCATATTGATTTAAATTGTTTATTGTTTACCTTGTTTCATATGTTTGATTCTTACTTAATTACATTTTATTATGATTTTTTCTTAATTTTTATTTCTTACTGACTACATGTTAATTGTCTCTTATTATTGATTACTTTTTAATTATTCATTTCTTATTAAATACTTATTAATTGTCTTTTATTATTGATCACTTGTTTATTGTTTCTTTATTTTTTATTGAAATTTCAGTAATAACTATGATCTTTTTAACCTATAGATCGAAAGAACTACTGGTTTCTCTTTTCTACAACCAAATCACCATTAACCCAGACTTTTGTAACATTTCTGTCGTCACCATTGTATAACCATTTTTCTGATAATAACTGAAAATTATTATATTCCCACTCATAAACATCCACAGGTGAATCTTCGACATTTAAATCAATTAATTGTGCGTCCCACTTTTTACCAATAGTAAAATTTCCAATCAGATGATCCAATGAGACAACTTTTGCACCACCAAGAGTTGCTAAATAAAAAACTTCGTCAGAGCTTAAACGAACTTTATCATTGGAAGTATTCAAAGAAAGATGGTTCGATACTAATACAGCATGTCTAGCTACATTTAGAATTGAAGGTGAATACCCTCCAGATACATCAGTTCCTAATCCAATTTTAATTCCTGAATCAAGAAGCCAACGAACGCGAGCTTCGCCAGACGCGATAGAGGAGTTGTTTATAGGACAATGTGAAATACCTGAATCTGTTTTTTTAATTAATTTACATTCTTCTTCTGATAAATGAATGCAATGAGCCAGAATTGTTTTGTTACCAAGTAAATTACAATCATTATAAACATCAGTATAAGATTTTGACTTTGGAAATAACTCCTTAACCCATTCAATCTCTGACTTATTCTCAGATAAATGTGTTTGACATCTAATGTCTTTCTCTTTAGTTAAATTCCCTAAATACAAAAGTAATTCTGATGTACATGAAGGTGCAAATCTCGGTGTAATTATAGGTGCAACCAGCTCTCCACTTGGATCTTTATCACTAACATATTTGATTATTTCAGCTGTTCTTTCTTTGGCTTCTTCAAATGTTTCACTATAAAAGTCTGGAGAATTGTCATTCATACATACTCGTCCAATAAAAGCTCTTTGGCCATATGAAAATGCAATATCAGTTAAAATCTTTGTAGGTTCCAAATCAATTGTTGCATAATAAGCTGCCGTAGTCGTTCCATTTTTTAATGTTCTATTAACAACATCCTGATATACTTTTTTTGCACGATTAACGTCTTTTAATGATGCTTCCAAGGGAAATGTATAAGTGGTTAACCAATCCAACAAGGTTGAACGCCCAAATATGCCACTGTTCGGATATTGTGGAGCATGCTACAAGGTTAGAAAAAAAAAAGATATTATTAAATATTTATTGTCACAATTCTTACAATATGGGTGTCTACAAATCCAGGAAAAAAAAATCCATTTGGTGATGATTTAAATAGTTCATATATGGAGTAATTATGTTTTTCAGCTATTTCTTTAATAGACACATTTTCTAAATTTATATTTTTCTCTATAAACTCAATTACACCTTTTTCACTAACTCCAACAATCGTATTTTTAAGGATTTCAAATTCTTTTAAACTTAAAGAATGAATAAATGTTCCATAAAATATTTTCTTTTTACAACTTTTATTTTCCATTTTATTCATTTCTGTGAAGTTTTAATGTAGAATTGAATCTTTTAATAGAAATATTTTTAAAAAAAATTATTTTTCTTTATTTTAATATAGTTTTAATTAAATTTTAAATCACTTTATATTCATTTAAATTCGCTCTAAATTTCTTTATATTAAAAATTTTTAAGATTGTTTACGGCTTCTATCCAATCTCGGAATATCTGCTACATACCCTAATATTTTCTCTTATTTTTCCTTATCTTATAATATTAATTCTTCTCATCCGTTGTTCGCTCAGTAGAGCTTTGCTTTTTCACCCACAGAAGTAATGGAATAAATTGTGAAAAGCATTTCTTGTTAAAATTTTTTATTCTGGATTATTAATTTTTTTTTTTGCTAGAAACTCTTCTGTTAATATTAAATAATGCATCTTTTTTTTTATTTTAATATTATTCAAATTTAAATAAAACAATAAAAAATAAAAATAAGCACATAATACATATTTTTTATTATTTAATAAAAATAACTAAAATCAAAACTATATAATAAAATAAAAAGATAAGTTCTCTATGAAAAATAAAATCATTTAAAACGTTTAAAAATTAAAAAATACAAGTCTAGCAAATAGATGTCACTTTGTTAGGTCTTGAACAAATTGTAGAAGAAATTTGTATTACTATGTTTTACGATAACCTCCTTTAATGTTTACTAAGACCATATCTACCACATGGAAGAACAACTTGGCAAACGAAATCCAAAGAAAATATTATGGCATTGGTATATAAAATCTAAGTTGGACGCTTTTTGTAATTCAAATTTTCTTTATTGTTGAATTTTACATTTTCAGGTTATTTTGAAGAAAACCAATAATAAATTACAAATTCCATTATTTAAATAAAAAAAAGTTTGGTTGGTTACTACGTTTCCACATAAAACATCAAAAAAACATATTAAAAAAGATATTGAAGCAGGGTAAATTCTTAAAAATTACAAACTAACTACCATAGACGCAGAATGGAAAATACATTTATTTTATATATAAAAAAAGTATTTATGCTGGTACATTAGTTTTAAACTTCGTAGGGCTAAGAAAATTAGAATAAATAATAAATCTAAAATAGAATTAAATATCTACCTAATAGCTGTTAAATTTT
Organism: Botryozyma nematodophila; assembly: GCA_030579355.1. Classification (NCBI taxonomy): domain Eukaryota; kingdom Fungi; phylum Ascomycota; class Trigonopsidomycetes; order Trigonopsidales; family Trigonopsidaceae; genus Botryozyma; species Botryozyma nematodophila. The sequence goes on along the minus strand of JAKTQT010000005.1, from coordinate 37,651 downwards.
TTTTTTTAAAGAAATAAAAATATTTTGATAAAATATTCTGTATTCAATAGTTTTTATTCTCCTAAAAAACTGCAAATTTACTTGTAAAATTAACCACAACTTTAGATGGTTACCGAATGAGACACGTCCAAGTCATTCCAAGTTTCTACACTTGACATTTTTTTTGGTATCCATGTAAGTAAACTATCACGTGAACTGCAACGCATAAATACCCTAGTCCACGCAACAGTGTATATATTAATCATTCGATTTGCTATTTTTATAATCTTCTGTATCATTTAATTCAGTGTTATACTTAACAAGTTCCGTGACTTTGAATCCACATAGTAATGTGATATAGTGGATGTGGTTTTATTTTTTTCTTAATAGAATGACCGATAATAAATTAATTTTTTTAAAATTAAATCCTGTTTTCTACTTACAAATTAAAACACCTAATTGGTGTATTTTGTAGGTCTGTCAATAATTATATAATACACATAGAAACAAAAAATTACGACGAATTTGTTAAAAACTTTGATGTCGATAGATCAACATGTACCAAATACATACAGTTAAATTGTACAAGTATCCTGTACAATATTTCAATTTGTTTTTATATAATTTATAACTTTTTACACTTATTAATTGGACTTAATTTTTTTGTGAAATCCATACTTTATATTTGTTAAGTAATTGGTTTTATAAAGTATAGTATAAATAAAGGTTATATTAAAGTAAATTAAAGTTATTACGTGTAAAAATTAAAAACATAAAATTAAAATTATAATAATAGTAGAAAAAATTAAGATAATAAACATTTTATTGTTTATTAACAACGTTTAATCTTACTTTTTACTATCAAAATCAGATACAGCAAAAAAAATCTTCGAATAAAAATAGTTATTTAGTTGTATAAATTTGGTTAAAGTGTTAGTACTATATTTATTTTCTTCTATTGACTTCTAAAATTTTTAAAATGGATATATTTAGGTTTTAAAAAAAAAATTAATTTAATATTTTTTATGCTTTCTTTATGGTTTAACTATTTGTGATCAAACTATTTTAAAATAATTCCTTATATATGTTTTTTATGGCATGTTTTCATAAAATACTTAGCTATAAATGATACAGTTTTCAATCAGATTTAAATGGAATTGGCAATATGGTTTTTACGACTAGTTTACAAATAATGTATTACTATGGTAACATACAAATTCAACAAAAAAAATTGACATACCTAAATTTTAGAACCAAAATAATTTCATTTCTAAAGACAGACCAATGCTATAAAAGTAAACAACGACCGCAATATATATTTGATGGGAATTGATATAGCTAGCCAACCTTTTTGGCCTGTTCAGCCAGTGAATGGTTTACATAAGCAATCTATAATATATTATTTACCGCATAAGTAGTTATTTAAAAAATAGGGGAATAGCTCGTTTAATTAATTTTTAGTGTTATAAATATTTAATTTTTTTTAATAATAGTTAACCAATTATTATTCTAATCCATAATAAATACTTTGATTTTATTTACATTCCTTTTAGAAAGAAACGTAAAATATAGATTATAAACATTAAGAACCAATAAATTTATTAACAGCAATGTATTCAAATTGTCAATGTACGATAGAAGTGTTCTAAAGTTTTTGCAGACATCAATTACGTTGCTAGTGTTCAAGCAACCCTAATAAGGTAGTTGGAAAATATTTATTCAACAAGTGCTATATGGACAAGCAGAAGATGAAAGTTAATAGTACAAGAAAATAGTACAAGACAAGGCCATTTTCTTACGAAGTATCGTTACTAACCGAAAAAATGGTCTGTATTTCAATCTTCACAACAAAATTATGTAAAGGAAATTCAGATAGGGCTATAGTAATATTCGTAATAATTATTGTAATTATTGTTTTTGTATTTGTATTGATTAAGCATTTCATATAGATATCTTCATGTTTATGTTAATAGACAAAATATTGTAGAATAAATTTATACATTGTTCACTGAGAATTATATGTCTAGAACACTAAAAATTAATTAAAACTAGCTAATTTCCTATTTTTAAAACAATTAATGTATGCAAAAGGTAGTACATTATAGATTGCTTATGTATATTCTTAACTAGCTGAGAAGGCTAAAAAGGTTAGCAAGCTTTATTAATTTCCATATTTGATTGACTTTGGTATACTAATAAGCATCATTGTTTTCAAGTGTATGCTTACATAATCTTTTTTTTTTTTTTTTTTTTTATTTTTTAAAGAAAAAACATTTTTTTTTTTTTTTCTTTATTTTTTTTTTTTTTTTTTTTTTTAATTTTCAGAAGAAAAACAATTTTACTATTATTTTATCTAGTTTTCTATAAAAAATATTTTTAATTAAAAAGTTGTTTGACTAGACTAATTCTAAGTTTTTTTAAATTACTTAGTTAGATTGCACCAGTAGATATTTCTATATTAGTGAGAGTTTATCTTGTAGTTTATGATTTTAAGTTTCTTGTGCCACACAATACCATCTTACATAATTAAATTTATAATTGTAGCTGTTTGTATTGCATCTAGCTTTATTTCAGGTAAAACTCTAAGTGAACTAACTATAAAGACTAAACTCTTTCATTTGTTATGTGTTTTTAATTTTGCAACTTTATATTTTACATTATTAGTCAATATAGTTTTTTAATAAGAACGTGTAAACTGAATTTAATGCAGTGACGTTGCTAAAAAGTTATACCAACAAATTCATTTAAATTAAACAATAAGTAAATGCAATAGGATAAATTGATACATTAAATAAATAAGC